>JACCGJ010014446.1:0-18701 GCA_013407085.1 Atriophallophorus winterbourni
CATTCTTCCGCTGAATGATGACATGCGGATCCTGATTTTTGTGCTAATAGATAGTGGGTGCAAACAGCACGAAGCCAGTCGTTTTGCGTGTGATGGTTAACCATGCACACATGGATGTCTAATCGTAGTGATGGGTTTAATACTATCTACATGTACATTAACACATGTGATTGAACATGTTTGTCGTTCAAACGTTATTCAACAGAGGCTCACATACAAAACCTCTTTACAATTCTTTAACTATTTCATGACATACCAAACCGATAAATCTTTCCCTATCGTTTGCGTGCAAACCCCACGGAACCGGTCGTTTGATGTGCGTAATATGAATAAAGCAAAACCCGAATTGTTGTTCATTAAAATTGGTTTCGACATGTGAACGTTTTTTCAACAAGGAACTGAACACGTGCTAACCTGTCAATTTAAAATATCATCATAAGAAGAAGAAGAAGAAGAAGAAGAAGAAGAAGAAGAAATTGACTTTATTCGTACACACGAATTTTCAGCTGTTACAATAATTTCACCACTAATTTAAAAAATGATAAACATGTCCCGACATCGAGTTACAATTTGTCGACAGAACGATTTTTCTTGTCCGTCTTAATTGATTGACATACGATACAGTTTACTAGCAAAAGTTTTTGGGTCAAACGTTTCACTGCAAGTCCCGGTATCTCGTACTTCGTTCTAAAGTGCACGTCCAAATTTAACCTCAGTTGATCCGAAAATATTTGATGCATTTTACCCTTGGAGAAATTAATTGTATGCACGGCCGATTTGAAGGCCCGGCAGTTTTCACCGACCTCGAGGAATATAGCTAAATAACTGCAGGCGTTTTTCATCTCATCGTATTTCTAAAGATTTTGTCGCTCGAATAGTTTTCATCTGGCTCTTCGAAAATATGAAGTTATTAGAGTTTGTGATTAAATTCGCCATCCGTTTTGGAACTTCATGCTTCTCGGTTCTGCCTATCATTCGGAATCGAATGATTAGCACTTACCGATATTACACTCCATAACTAAGCGATGTTACATGGTGCGCAATCTGAGATCATCATATAATTGAGATGTATATTACTGATGCAAGTCGACCCGAGATAGTCAACACACCCACTTCGCAATTACATTGAACGCTTTTTTATTGAAAACATGTCTTGGTTACTTAAGGCCGATGAACCGCGAAATAGGTGCACATTTTGACGAAAATACAGTTAAGGTGAATGAAATATGACCCGGATTTCTCGGATTTTACACAAAATGTGTTCAACAATGTATTCAACGTTAAAATAAAATATATTTTACGAATTACTTAGTACAACCACAGAAATAAAATTGATTGTGGATTTCATTAAGTTCAACTGCTTTCTGTCGATTTTTGCGAAACTCCAAATTTCCGTTAATTTTGAATGAAATATGTTCACATTTGTTAGAAAGTTAATCTTCGAAGCATAGCTCGATACTAATAGTATTGAGTAAATATGAAATATATAAAAACTGAGAATGATGTCATTAATTTTCTAACCACAAACAAAAAAATTTCAACTGTTTAAAATATGTTGATACTGTATTAAACATTTTGATGAACGAAATGAAATTTGAGATTTATAGTTTCTATGATTAAATACATTTGTTTGTTTCTTTCAGAAAAAAACATTATTAAAAACATCATTTTAAAATGGAGGGTTTTTACGTTTATATTATTACTTCTGGCCTCAATATGATTTGTTATTGTTAATCATTCACTTGATGTCGAAACACAGAAAAAGGCATTTCATTGGTTTAACTTTATTTCAACCAATCATATCGAATGCTTCAATTTTCTTTGCATATAAATATGGATCATAACAGAGAGTTCCGCAATGTGTACGCTGTTTCCGATGAGCACATTAATCTCTACCGTTATAATATTCTTGATTCTTAATAAAGGTATGTTAAATTTCCTCTTCTTTTTGGAGAAACCCAAAGAATGTTAGGCAGGGTAGATTTACAAACATTTTAAATTATAGTACATTTATATTTTCGATGTATAAAAAAAATCAACTTGATTTCAAATAATAACGATGCAACGGGTATTTACTTATAGTTTACTAATCAGAATAATTATTTTCCAAGTATTGCGTGAATAAGTTTTTGATTAAGAAGTTATATGAACATGGAGCAGAACATATTTGTATATTGTTGCAACCAAGATCTAATGTCAAATGACACTATAACTTCACCGACAATGGTGAACTGCTTAAAGAATTACTTTTAATAAACTCATCTATTTTATAAAAAAATGTACAATATTATCACCGAATTTTATTGGTATTCTGAACTGTAGTTATTCACGTATTGTTTAACACATCTTTCGGTTAATGTCGGCCATAATTGTACATCGCGAGCGAATGTAACCACAGGCTTTATATTTTCACCTCCATATACAATTCGATTTTTTTTAAAGAATATCCCAATTGCCATTTACATCAATATATATTACTCAGTTTAAGGTTCAGTATTTACAAACCGTGCGTGAAATATTCTAATAGCTAGCGAAACAAATTTAGAGTTAATACGTTGCATTTAACGTACAAGATGAAAAGCAACTTACTGTGAGTGCGTGGGATCAAATCCATACCAATTGTATCGAATTAACCCAAAGTCGATCTATTCGAAACATATCATCTGTAATCCAATCAATTTAAACTTATATATTGTGATGCACTCCACCCGTACAACTTGAATGCAACCGTTAAATAGGGTTCGTGCAAAGAGAATTACAATGTGATCCTTGCCTAAGCGATCGGGGCGCATAAAAGGGATAATAGAATGTAACGCGCACATCGCCTTTACTTACACATCAAAACCTGTATCTGTCCGTTTGCCATCATCAAGGGTAAACATTAAGATCAGATACAGCTAGCTTTCGTGGTAAACATAGCTATACTTCAGTGTCACCGTGTCACTTTGTGATGCTCACTTTGATCATCGTGGTTTTTTTAAGAGCCATATTTATCAATGCATTCGATTATACCTTTGCATATATTTCCAATTATATGTAAATAATTAAGTCTTGTATGTGATTCAATCTGATTACAAGGGATAATCTGTGATCTTGGAGCCTTAGATGTTAATGTTTGTTTAAATTCTCCAAATGAATGATTTACAACCGTGCTGCCAATTAATTAAATACAACTGAAGTTCTTGACTGCACTTTCATTCTTTTGGGTTCTGTAAACAACCGAAGGGTTAAGTGGTGACTATTAGTTGCATCTTTAATTTAAACAGAATTAACGTTAAACTTGATTTTAACAAAACGTAACATACACATTACCAGTGATAGTAGCTTTTTTAAAAATTAACGCATAATTTGGTTCAGCAGCAAGATCGCCCAACAGTATGTCGAAGCTTGTATGTAGCCTCTATAAGAAGCTGTAATTCGCAGTCTGTTTGAGTTCTTATAAGTTATTCTAATGTAATGTTATACGGTTCATTCTACCAGTCATTACAAAATAGTTAGTTACAAACAAATCGACCGTTTATGGCATGCATATAAGAGGAGACTTTGCGCATATAATTTCAGAGGAAATCAAAATTTTCGCGATGTTTCAGACTGAAGCTGTTAAAATTTGCACTGAGAACTTACTTGATTCGCATAGCAGGATAAAGTTTTCACATTTAACTGTTGTCGAATCTTTACTACCGATGAATTTAACGGGTTTGCCTATGATTTAGCAGAGTTTAGATTTTATAGACATATCAGTAGTCTTAGTAGATTATTTTGCTATTGTAGCATCCAGTCAGTTGAACGCATTTTATGTTAGAACATCAGCAAATACACAATGTTCTAGCGGACGTCAACGTTTTGCACACCCACGCTTTCAAAAGAATACTGAAGTGCTTTTAAATGAGATATTTTCAGAGCAAAACGTGTTAATTGCATACGGTTATAAACAGCTTTGCACGTTATGATTTCGTCTATTTATCTAACTGCTTCTATAACTTTTCGCTGCGTGTACTATCAATAATTGGAAAAAAAATTCCAATATCGCACACATTGAACGTCATTGTCTTGTTTACATCATTCGTTATAGCTAGAGAATAGCATTAACAACGTAATGTTGATTATGGCTATCGCTCCAGCCGTCTTCAAAATACCTCAGTAATTCTTCGTGGCACATTGAATGAGCACACATCCTAGGGTATTACATTGGGCCTTGTTGACAAGACACGCTAGGATCGAAATATTCGTGGAGTAATCTCAGTGTTATTTTGAATTTCACTTTAACAATTTTTGTTTAGTATGATTAATTTTTCGCACGTTACATAAACAGATGAATTAGTGATTTCATTTTGAGTTTGCTTAACAAGGTAGCTATTTTCAAGCTGATGACTCATTACAGTTTTGGTAACAGTTATTCACGGTCTATTTATTTAATAAATTTTGCAATGAACTAAGCTATAATTAAAGAAATTTTGCTTGAAGTTAAGCTCATAAGCAAGTTATTTTACTTCGAAATGGTTCAAACCGGTCGATGTCAACCATAGATGTACATCACAATCGCATGGAATTCCGGGTTTCAAGGTTTTCGAGTGACTAAACAGTACGATTCCGGATAAACAATCTCCCATGTAGCACTTGCAACCATAGCAGAACTCGGTTGATGGGCGACAGTTGCACGCCGGTGGCGTGATCTGCTTGCACCAGAGAGATCCGTACATACACCACCCCAGATTGCAGACGAGGCTTTACACAATGCCTCAAATGTGAGCAGGCAAGAATAAGTTCTTCCCAACTCGCAGGATCAATGACAAGAGCTTTCATATATCTATTGCAAACGTATTTGTACCGCAAGTGCGGTCTGCCCAATGGTTGACCTCCTGATTGCAACTCATCATAGAGTAGAGCTTTCGGAATACGAACGTTTTCCATTATGTAGGCGGGGGCAATCCAAAGCAGGAGTTTCTATCGTAGTAGGGTGACATGTTCTGCAGACCAGCTTTTGAAAGCACTTCAGCATTAGTCACTTTGCCCATCCACGATATATTCAACATACGACGGATACCTAGTAGATGGAAAGCATTCAGATTCCGTTCGTGTTTTGCGCAGGTGGTCCAGGTGTCATTGCTTTACAGTAAACCATTTATTACACACGCGCTATATACCATCATCTTGTTTTTGAAGTCAAATTGCGGGAGAGTTCAATCGGGACAAAATGACAGCTGTTCTGCCATATGCCTATCAATCTCCGTGCCTAGCGAGAGGTTATTCGCAACGGTTGAACCAAAATATGTGAAATGCTGTACAGGTTCAAGCTGACAGTTTCCAACAGTGATGATTGGAGGCGATACAATACATTGACCAAGGAATTAGGTCTTGCTCATGCAGGTAGTTATCCTTAAAGTATTTGCATGCCGACGAAAAACAGTTCAATAGCGACTAGAGGTTTTCTTGGGGGTGAGCAATAAAGCCTTCGTCGTCAGCATAGCACATCCCGTGCCTTGGATTGTGCTCTCAAACTTTTTAGGTTAAAAGGCTTGAAATCACTTAGTTTGCGTAAGGAAATGCCTTCTGTATTAGTCCTAAAAGCGTGCTTCAAAAGCGAGGCAAAGAAAATGCTGAGCCGCGTGGGAGTAAGAACTCACCAATGTTTGACGCCTCTGCGAATTTCAAAGGCTTCTGCGCTGAAATCGGTAAAATGGACTGAGCCCTTCATACCTGAGTGGAACAATATAACTAGTTTGAGCAGTCTTGGGGGGCAGCCTATCAAATCAAGCATTTTGAAAAGACCCTCCCTGCTGACGTAGTCGAATGACATTGTTAAATCAATAAAAACAGCGTATAATGGCATACGCTGTTCCCGACACTTTTCTTGAAGTTGTCTCAGGGAGAAGATCATGTCAACTGTTGATCTTACCCTGCGGAAGCCACATTGAGATTCGGAGTAAATTCTATCAGTTAAAACTTGTAGCCGGATCTAAGACTTTAGCAGACATTTGGCGTAAAACATTCAGGAGAGAAATTCCTCTGTAATTGTTGTAGTCGCCCCTATCACCCTCATTCTTAAACAGCGTGATGATCTTTGTGTCTCGCAAATCTTGTGGATCACACTCCTCCTTTCAGCACTGAAGAAGCAAATGGTCAAAAGTCTGTAATAATGCTGTTTTACAGCATTTGATGAGCTCAGGAGGAATTCCGTTATCACCACGGGCCTTCCCATTCGCTAAGCGGTCGATTGCCCTATAGAGTTTGTAGCAGACTATTGTCTCTACACATTCACCATCGTACACGTCCACCTATTCAACCTTTGGCTAACACACAATTCAAAGGTCAACCAACGTCACGTGTGCAATTATCGATCTTCGCGCTCGGCCAGCCATATCGACCACCTTTCAAATACACATTCAAATGGTGCGAAGCAACGGGCAAGCGGATCAGATATAATTACACGGACAGGCAGCGAACAACTGACACTGCCTCTGTATCAAGATCCATTCTTTCTGTTTTGTTTCAACCCATGTACAGAACAACACTTTCGTTCTGCAAAGATAAGATTCGGCGTACCCGTGTTGTTCTATGAGCCAGGACGTGGGGGTTCGAAAGCGAAACCGACGCTAGGAGCCACTATCAGCAAACACCGCTGGGGCCAGAACCTAAAAGTTCATCAAGATAAGGGTGAGTATCTAGATGTTCAATGGTTCGCAACCGCTCAACATTTTCAAATACACCCAGTGAAATTCTGCTGTCCCTAGAGTAGAGAGAGGAGAAGTGCTCTACCCATCTTTCCATCCGCTGAGATTTGTCGACAACCGAGTGCGGTTTTCTTGTTTAACTCGGCTGTGAAGGCTTTTGCCAATCAGGCAGATAGATTAGGTTCGCACGTGTGAGTGACCTCTATCCTTGGCTTAGTAGACAATTTGTTGCGGTGTTATCTCGTGTTGAGAAGCTTCAGTTTTGTACAGACCAGTGAATGATCAGTGTCGCAGTCTGCGCTTTGATATGATCTGGTGAGTAGTACGCTTCCTATGCTAGTGTGCCTCACAAGATTAAGATCAACTGATGCCAATGTTTAAAATGAGGAGGTTTCCGAGAGACATTTTGCTTTGGTCTATTTTGAGATAAAATGTTACTTACACTTACATGGAGTATCCTCTCTATTGGTGCGTAGTAATGTACCCCAGGGCAGTTCAATATGGCACGACTGGCTCCAAAGGAACATTTAAGCTGATAATTTTGTACATAACTAACAACAGGCTACGGTGTGGACGTACAAATTTGTGCTCTCATACTTTTGGATCTTATTGCTCGCTCTATTGACGGATCTAGACGGTTCTTATATCATTGAACTCGTCTCAACTTCTGCATTCGGAATATACTATTTTCAAGTCGGAAATAACGCGAATTCTTGAAAATCAAAACTTCCAGTTTCTACCAAACATTGCATACGCGTGCAACATTGCTTCCAATCCAGAATAACGCATCAACTCGGACACCATCAGGAAGATCTCGCTATTTGGTATCTACTGACAGTTATTTCAATACTGTCGGATCAAATCTCACAGAACAGCCTTTGCGTGAAATTGTACGCCATTTTACTGTCCGTTGAATTGCACTGCATCGCATCCACTCGTTTTTGCGCTCCACCGAGAGACACCGATCGATAATCGACCGCTTCGCCCAGTGTATCGACTCGATCTCGCGAAGTTGTAACAATGACCGACAACGTGACCTTAAACGGACCTGATGTGATCTTAAATGGACCTGACGACGAGGCTTGTAAAAAGTGCAAACTTTGTCAAAAGCTGGTAAGTCCCAGATCGCGTCAAGTTAAATGTTACTTGTGTTCAATTGCTATTCATGCGAACTGTGAAAAGTATTTATCACCCGAATCTGTGACTCTAATTAATAATGAAAAATTACCAGGCATTTGCTATATATGTAATCCATGCAGATTGAAAGTAAATAGTGATTTATCAAGAGCCGAAAACACTGATTCCATTATGGAAAGACGCATGTTCGCTGTAGAGGCGAACCTTAAACGGCTTGAAAACACGTTAGAGTCTTTCCAAACATTTGCGTGTCAGAAAGCGCTGAAACCAGTTATAAACGCAGTCCCTAACCACATTAACCGCAAGTCTTACAGGGAAGCGCTAGCTACTACAGAAACGCTGATTTCTCCAGAAATCGACCAAGGTCCCTTCCAATAGCTCGGTACGACCGATGACTCTGCGAATCAGACCTGTAGTCAAGTGAATGATAGTTCTGAATTATCGAAGGATGTGCATAAGCTTAGACCGAAGAGTTTGAACACTAAAATCCCCCAAAAGACAAACATTGATGATCTAACGGTAATTTCTAGTAATCTCGTTGAATCAACTTCGCCATCGCTAAAGCAACGCGAAGCAGATGACAGGAATCAATGGAATGACCTTTGTAGAAGCTTAGACATCACTGCCTCACCTGCGTCGCTGACGCGATTGTTTAGACCCCCGAACTCACCTCGTGCGAACACACCCAGGTTACTGCGTGTAGTGCTCATGTCCGTCCAAGATGTAGAAAATATGTTGCTCGCCTCATCCCTCTTAGTTGTAAACAAATCGACTGTGCGAATATTTCCGGACGTTCCTTGGGAAGAACGGCAAATTCGTCGTAATAATCCGGAACTAGCAAAAGAGGCTACAAATCGCAGAGCTGTTATAGTTCATGGTGTACCCATTTCGAACGAAGTAGAACCCAGCAAACGTCTGCAACACGATTGCAGTGAATGGAGATTTTTACAAGAGATCCTAGGTTTAAAGGACATAATAACGACTCATGTTATGCGCCTTATACCGAAAAAAGAAACGCATCAGCCTCCTCCTCTCAAAATATCATTCTGCACTGATGAGATGAAGAATAAAATACTCGAGGCGTGGTATCAATGTCGAAAATTTGCACCTCCTGAAATTCGTATTCGGGCTGTATACGACATAAAACGCACGAACACTATTGTTCCTGAAATGACTTCACTACCAAGTCAATCGAATGCACCTGAGACAAAAAACGTGGAGCAGCCGACCAATTCTGGGTCGGCGAATCCACTACTATGAGCTCTTTATCGTCAACAAAAATTAAATCTCTATCATGCTGTTACACCAATGCTCAGAGTTTTCTGGGCAAGTTCACTGAACTGTATTCACGTGCGATCGTGGCGTCTTGGGATTTGATTGCAGTGACAGAAACCTGGTTGTGTAATTCTGTACACGACTCTGAACTTAAAATCCCTCATATGATGATTTACAGAAAAGATCGAGCAACAAAAGGTGGCGGTGTCCTCCTCTACTTACATGAAAGCATCAACTGCACTATACTTCTCTCCCCCGAGTTAGATGTCCCAGATACATTGTTTTGCTCTTTTGACTTACATGATAAACGTAAGTGCCTCTTAGCATTGATTTATCGACCCCCTTCATCATCAACTGCCGCTGACACTGTTCTTTCTAATGCAATACGTTTTGCATTGAAGCTCACATATTCACATTTGCTCCTCCTCGGTGATTTCAATGTACCGACCCTTGCAACACACATTACATGTGACGATTCATTCAAAAGCTTTCTTCAAGAAATAATGACTTGCACCCCTCTTTACAACCATGTGCAACAACCAACCCCATTTCGATCTGAACAAACCCCATCTAGCCTGGACCTCATTCTTACAAACGAAGAACTCATGATAGAATCTGTTTCCTATACAGCTCCACTCGGATTGAGTGATCATGTTGTCATGACATTTGATTATATTTATCAATACGAACCAGCAGGAAATACTCAATGAACGTATACAACTGTGAACTATGACTTGCTTCGAGCTCTTGCTACTGCAAATCGATGGGATTTCCTTGAACTCAAATCAGCTAAGGAAATCTGGGAAACGTTTTACAGCCAACTTCGTATTATCATTGACTTATCATCGAAGGTGAAAATAATATCCAGCAAACAGCGTCCGAAAAAGCATTTCAGAAGCAGTACTCGGAAATGGATGTGTAAGCGTGACAATGCCTGGTCTAAATACTTGGACGATCCGTCTGGGATAACTTGGTGCTACTACACGTTATTGCGAAAAGACAGAAAAGCTTACCAAATCAGTCTGGTCGAAAAATTCATTATAAATCCCAAAGCATTGTATAGACACGTCAACGACCTCCGGAATGTTAAAATGGGAATACCGCCACTGGTCTCCGGTACTGGAATAGTGACGTCATTTAAAGATTGCGCTAACGTTTTCCGACAACAATTCGCATCAGTTATCTCACAAGTGTCGTCCCATAGACAGCCCCTAAACTCTGACAGCTGCAGCCTGCCAACTTTTCACGGGGTGGAGTTCCCCCCAATGTTGTTCAATCAAAATTAATGACGATGAAGAGAACAGGCTCACCCGGTATAGACAATATACACGCAAACATTTTGCACAATCTATCTTCCGAGTTGGCAATACCGACATCTGACGTATTCACGATTATGTTCGAGCAGAGCTTTGTACCAGAAACTTGGAAAACTGCCCTGATTAGTCCCATCTACAGGGGTGGTAAAATAAATGATCCTTTAAACTATCGCCCGATAGCGTTATTACCAGTGCTATCAAAAGTAATGGAGTCCATAATAGCTGATGCCTTACGGAATCACTTTGAGATTAATAATTTAATCTCTGAGGCACAGCATGGATTCAGGAAAAAACGATCCTGACTGACAAACTTGCTATTAGCAAAAGAATCTTGGTCTGAGCTACTGGATGCCGGCAACTCCGTGGACGTAATTTATATCGATATCTCAAAAGCCTTCGATCGTGTGAATCACGAAATACTTTCGTCGAAACTACTCACCTACGGAGTACAGGGTAAACTCCATGCATGGATTAAAGAATGGTTGATATCTCGTGAGATGTACGTGAGAGTCAAAAACGAACTATCCGAGTAGATTAAAGTTGCCCGTGGTGTCCCACAAGGATCAGTCCTCAGACCGCTTTTGTTTTCAATATATATATAAACGACTTGCCTACTGTATTGCAGTCCGTCCTTATTTTCGCTGATGACGCAGAGCTTTGGCGCAAGATAAACTCCACAGACGACACGCAGAACCTGCAACGGGATCTCGATATGATTCACACTTGGTCCCTAGACAACGAAATGCCCCTGAATGCTTCGAAATGCAGCCTATTGTCTCTCAACAGCAAGTCCAGCAAAGAATATTATCTTGGTCGCACTGTTATTAAACCCGTCTCCTCCGAAAAGATTTAGGTGTGATTATCCAATCAGACTTAGGAAACTCAATGCAATGTCGACTGGCTGCCTGCAAAGCTGGAAACAACTTGGGTCTCCTTAGAAGAGTCCTAGGTTCGTTTGACCCCAATATTGCCTGCAAATTGATTTCAACGTACATCCGTCCTCATGTTGAATATGCTATACCGGCATGGGATCCTTGGTTGAAAAAAGATATTCTGCTATTAGAAACTCCACAACGCAGAGCGACAAAACTCGTCCTGGGACTATCAAATTATCCATACGAAACGCGACTTAAATTATTGAATTTGCATTCGGCTCAATACAGACGGAAACGAGGAGCACTAATATTCATTTGGACATTGCTTAATCAAACAAATCATCCTTGCGGTCATTTGTTTCATCTTTCCCATAACACAAATCTGCGAGGTCACCAATCGAAACTTTACCAACAGCATAGCAGGTTGAACTGCCGCAAATATGCATTTTCCGTCCGCAATGTGCAATTGTGGAACAGTTTACCTACTCATGTGGTCCAATCTGGAACCATTGAAGTTTTCAAGAAATCACTAGATATCCACATGGACAAGTATGTTTTTATGTTTGACAATAATCGAACAATATTTTGTTTTTTTTTCACCATCCGACCCGATGTAAATTTTTGTGGGTCTTGTGAAGCATAGCTTTTTACCTGCATATAATCTATGAATAAATCTATGAATAAATGAATAACGAAGGCAGGGAGAAATTGAATACAACTTCGTACTGTCTAACGGGATTCCGGATCCGGAGTTTTCCTTGACGTTAACTCCTGTAGCCTTTTCCATGTTTGAATTAGGTACAATGTAGAAGCACCCGATTTAGCTGCTAATTTGAAAGATTCCCTTTGAGATTTTTTGCGTGAATTTGATTTCACGTTGTGTATTTCTCCGAGTAGTTCCCGACAGTGATAAACACCGATGGGTTAATCGAACAGCAGAAACACAAAAGCGATTCAAATAAACGAACGAACTGTAGAAAAATCCACGGTTGACGTACACAAAGAACGACACGTCGCAGATAGATGATTGTTGTATGAATAGATCCGACGTAGCAAGCTTTCAGATAGATATCCACAAATCAAACCGATCGGATGAAAACCAAGAAAGTTATATCCAAAAATATCGGAGGTCAAAATTAATCCAGCTAGTTGAGTTTGTACAATGCTTAGGGATTCATAACAAATTTTTCGACCAGACTAATTTGGTAGTGTTTACTCTCAATTTCGAATGAGGCAGACACACTTATTTCGCAATAAGGTGTAGTTGTGTGTGGCTAGCTAGGTTGTACACTACTTCGCATTGCATGCTATTCTTAAAATTTCCACTAATCCATTGACCGATGCCCTTTCATTTTGTTGTCCATTTCAGTTGTTTCGATCCAAGAATGTAGGAGAATGGGAAATATTTACCTATTTGCAACATTTTGCACTTTCTAAAGTTGAATGGAAGCTTGTTTTGCTCTGACCAGCTGTTCAATATATCCATAGTTCGAATTTAAATGTATCATGTTAGTGATTTAGTCTGTCATGGCTGTGCAATGCCAATCTCAAGATACAAGAATTTATGGTATAAAAAGCTCGTAGCTGTACAACACCACAGGATATTCGTATAAGGACAAAAAATAAATATACAAAATAAATTGAGTCATTAGGAAGATCGACAGTTTTGTAGTTACAAAAATGTCATGTATTGTCGCTGTATGATGAAAAAAAAATTATTCGTTTGGAAAAAGATCATGTTATATAAACGGGATGTATGGTGGAATACGCATAAATATATCCAATTTGTTCCTGAAAATCCTTTCACTAGATGATTGGACAACATCTGACGGTAGGAAGTTCCATAAAAAACACACGCGCACCGAATAGAAGAACCGACGGCAGTTCCGGTGGGAATGTGGAATATCAAATGCCAATGGGTGAGTACGTGTGACATGGCTTGCCTGGAGGCAAAATAGATGCCTCAGAGTGTGAGCCTTTGAGTTAATTATTTTGTACGTTAGGATTAGATCAAATCTAACCCGTCTGCGAAGCAGTGTATCCAAATTAAGATGTTCAAGTCGATTCTCATATGGTAGTTTGCGGAGGCAGCCAACCATTTTAGTTGCTCTGTGATAAATCCTCTCGAGCAGCTTGATGTCCTTTTGTAGTCACGGTGACCAAGCTTGCACTGAGTAATCCATCACCGGGTTGATATACGTATTTATGAGCATGGAGAATGATTCACGGGAAAAATGTCCGAAAATCCGCCGAAGCATACCTAGCATGCGGCTAGCTCGGTTGTACACTGCTTCGCATTGCATGCTATTCTTAAAACTTCCACTAATCCATACGCCGAGGTCTTTTTCTTTGGTTGTCCATTCCACTTGGTTTGATCCAAGGTTGTATGAGAATGGGAAATCTTTGCCTATTTGCAACATTTTACACTTTCGGAAGTTGAATGGAAGTTTATTTCGCTCCGACCAGCTGTTCAATACATCCAAATCGCTTTGTAAGCGCAAACAGTGCACGCTTGACGTGATTTTCATCCAAACTTTAACATAATCCGCAAAGAGAACCATTTTGGCTGTGACAAGTTTCGGAAGGTCGTTGATGTAGACCAAAAAGAGAAGCGGACCAAGTACCGAACCTTGTGGGACACCGCTAGTGGCTTCGATTTCATCAGACATCACACCATCGATACGTATAGTTACCTTGCGATCAAGAAGATAACTTCTCAGCCAGGTAAGAAGGCACCCATTGATACCAACATCGTGCAGCTTGCTCAGGAGTATAGAATGGTCCACGCGATCAAACGCCTTTGATATGTCCAAGTAACACGCATGCACGCAACTACCATTATCCACTGCCTGTGTCCAGTCATGCAGTGTCTCCAGTAGGCTAGTCAAGCAAGAACGAGACTTCCTGAATCCATGTTGCTCTCTGGACAGCAAGTTTTGGGCTTCGAGATGACTCACAATTCTTTCGCACACAATTCACTCCATAACTCTCGAGATCACTGGAAGAAGTGTAACAGGGCGGTAATTTGCTGGGTCAGAACGAGTTCCACCTTTGTAGATGGGTGTTATGATTCCTATCTTCCAGTCATTAGGTACAACACCCTCCCTCAGGGAGTGATTAAATAAATCACAAAGTGGTTCGCACAATTGGCTGCCGCATAACTTTAGGATTGCAGGTGTGATTCCGTCAGCTCCCGGGGACTTGTTGGTATTCAACTTACGTAGGTGGTGCTGCACTATTTCCGAACTGATGCATACATCGCGTATAGTCTCCGGCACAATTGGTGCTGACAATTCTGTCCGTTGTAATTCATCCTTTGGGGTGAAAACTCGTGAATAAAAACTGGCTAGAGCGTTAGCGGTTTACGGCACAGAATCAATTAGTCCGTTATCTGTCATGATCGGAAATACTCCGGGTTTCAGCTTCGTAACGTTGTTAACAGTTCGATAAAGCAGTTTGGGATTTCGCTGCATTATTAACGCCAGCTGAAGCTGGTGATATTTTTTGTCCTCTCGGGTGAGATTTGTGACTTGATTCCGCAATTCGCGAAAGTTTGCCTACGTTAAATCAGTTCTGGCAACCCTGTGAATAGCCCATGCTAAATTTCGCTTTGTCAACCATTTTCTAGTCCTACTGCGAATTCTGAAGTGTCGTTCTTTGCTATTATGTTTCGGGACATATTCAGAATTGAAATGTATCATGTTGATTATGTAATCTGTCAGGGTTGCGCAATGCGAGTCCGGATCACTGAAATTTATATTATGTTCATCGAAAACTACCATTGTTTCTATCAAACCAATGTAATCCAATTCTCGATTTCGTTTTGTTTGCTTTACAATTCTAATGGCGTTGCACACATATTGAAATAGCAGAACGATGTGGTCGCTTCGACCCAGCGGAGGGTGATACTGAACATCTTCAACGGCTGTGGCTTCGGAGGTTAAGACTAGGTCTAGAACAGAAGTCTGTTGGAAATTTCGTTGTCATGTATAATCGAAAACATGATTATACAAAGGGATGTAATCGAACAATTCGCGAAATTTGTAGTCTATGGATAGGGGTGGATGATCTACTCGGTTATATAGTTGAGGTAGATTGAAGTCTCCCATAATCAGCAGTTGCGAATCGCGCTGTTTTCCGGCGTACTGCATTGCTTTTAAGAGTTTTTCGCTATACGCATCCAATGGTGATGGTGAACGGTAAACTACACCAACGATGCAACTGTCGCCTGATTCGAGCTTCAAGTTGCACCATATACTGTCTTCCAGATCGAGTTCAGTGTTTGTAACTACCGTACAGTATAAAAATTCATGGTGATAAATAGCTACTCCACCACCTGTTTTTAAGCGGTCTCTCAGAAACTAGGTCATGTTTGGAATAGAGAGCTCGCTATCGGTCACGTGAGGTTGGAACCATGTCTCAGTTATTGCTATGACGTCGAGTGAGTGCTGATTGCAGAGATCCTTCAGTACAGCTGGTTTGTTTAACAGGCATTGTGCGTTTGTATATAGGCAATTGATTGTGGTTTTCGTATACAGTGATGGAACTGAAAGCTCGTCTATTAGTCCGACGCTTCAAGAGTCGGATATCGGTCGTTTTTTAGGATTGCTACAGTGTTTCTAATCGGAGTCTCTTCTGATTGTAAAAGCTGTGGTTCGTTAGAAGGCGAAGAAAGTCTGTGATCACTGAAATTCATGTTGTTCATCGAAAGCCCCCATTGTTTCCATAAAACCAATGTAATTCACGAAATTTGTAGTCTACTGATCAAAGTGGATGATCTACTCGGTTATATATTTGAGGCAGACTGAAGTCTCCCATACTCAATAATTGCTCATCCAGCTGCTTTCCAACGTACTGCATTGCTTTATGCGCATCGGATGATGATGGTGAACGGTAAACTACACCAACGATGCATCTGTCTCCTGATTCGAGCTTCAATTTACACCATATACTGTCTTCCATATCGAAATCAGTGCCTGTAACTACCGTGCTGTTTAAACTTTTGTGGTGGTAATCAGCTACTCCACCACCTCTCCACCGGTCTCTCCGAAACAGGGTCATGTTTGGAATAGAGAGCTCACAATCGCTCACGTGAGGTTAGAACCATTTCTCAATTATTGCTGATTCCAGAGATCCTTCATTTCAACTAGTTTGTTTACCAGGCATTTTGCGCTTGTATATAGGCAATTGAATGTAGTTTTCCTATACAGTGATGGAATTGAAAGCTCGTCTATTTGTCTGGCCCTTCGAGAGTCAGTTGTTTTTAGAGGTCTAGTCAGTCACCTTTATAGCTTGGTGACCGACGTATTCTAAACGTGTCCACCACTACCGACTCGTGAGGTCCAACGCTGTTGGCAACGTAGAGCCACTGTTTGTAATCGTGGTGCTGTAAATCCCTTCCCGAAGCAGTGTTAATGTGTTTGGGAACACCAAGAAGAACCAAAATGCGTTGGTCAGATTTTTCCCTTTTCCCTTTACTCTCCCACCACGGAATATCAGCATGTATGCGACATTTAGTCTGTGAACATGTACGGAGCAAGTGAGAGATTTGATGAACGTCTTCCATCAATTTTTGGCTTTTAAGGGTTACCCTCGGTAAACGCGGTTCGTCAAGATGAGGAGAATTAGGGTGCCAGCCTAGGTGGGTTATTGAATCAGGCAGTATCGAGCTCATACCCATAATTGAACACAGCTGGTACCATTGTTCAATGTCGTGAGTTCTTGTACTTGAGAAAAGTTGTGATGAATTGAATTGTATTGAATCGAATAACCAACCCAAGAATTGAAGTAAGAACAAACCACGCTCACTCGAATTACAGTATGTATTAATTAATGTAGCTTTAACAACGAGAATTTGAATTACAGAATTATTGATAAGTATTGATTGTTATTCAAACAATCATCACATCCACCGCATAGGTTTGTTCCTCAGTCTTTCCGATCGTCTGACAGGTTCACTTGATTCAGTATTCTCGGAAGACAAAGTGTGTGACCAGTTTGTTGCTTGTTCATCAGAAGCTTGTCCAGTAGCTGCAGGTTGAATTGATTGAACACACGGAGGTTCCAGCAAACCCGAAACGTCATCCACAGTTGCCAACAATTGTCTCGCTATTTCAATGGCAGTAGTCGAAGATGCCAGTAGTGCTTTTCCTCTAGCGGTTTTTAAAAGTACATTATCTGACGATCGTTTAAATGAGATAGAAGGCAGTGCTGCATTCGCTTGATGAGATGAGTTCGTTTATTTATTTGAAATGGTATCTGATGAACTCTAAAGTTTGCTAACTTTGAAGTCACTTTCTTGGTAATGAAAACTAGATTTTCCGTTTGAATCAATTACACGGGCGGATGTGGACGTGTTAACAGGAGTAGCGCTTGAATCGGTTGATAGGGAAGTCAAATTTTCATCAGCTTTAGCATGAACAATGGCACTGTTAGAAATCGGTCGAACTGTCTTTGCAGATGCAGTTTGAATATCCAGAGTAACGGGAGCATTCTTCATACTATGATAGGATGTATGAAAGTCAACGTTTCTTTTTTCGCAAAGCGGCATAGTTAAGGTATCATCATCGTTTGTCTGCATTAGAGCCTTAGCTTTACCGACAGGTTCTCGGAGCCCATATGGAATGAGGCGACGTTTGAGGAACACAGGGTTCCCTTCTACGTCAAGAGAAATTGGAGGGATTCGTAATCCACCAGTTGTTTGCGAACATTTAATTATGATATTCTTCAACTCTGAAGTGTCTTCAGGCGATGTCAGAAAAGATAGACTGATTTTTAGTGCTTGCATTGCTTTCAAACCGAGAACAGTTGGACCAGTTCTAATAACAATGAATCTACAGTCAGCAGTATTGTTTTCATCGCGGATAGAGATCATACAGGATCCAATGACAAGAATAGAATGTCCAGTTGTTGTTGTTGGCCTCCGTCGGTCGATGTCGACCATGGATGTACATCACATCGCATGAATTTCATGTTTTGCAACTTTTTGAATGACTAAACAGTCCGATTCGGGAGGAACAATCTCTCCCACAGCGCTTGCAACGATAGTCAGAACTCTGTTGTTTTGCATCAGTTGCACGCCGGCGGCGTGATCTGCGTTCAGCAGCCAGGAGCTGTATTTGCTCCTCCCCGGCTTGCAGTCGACGCTTTACACAATGCCTCCAAAGTGAGCGGTCAAGAGCAAGTTCTTCCCAGCTTGCGGGGTAAATGTCAAGAGCTTTCATATCTCTTTTGTAAACATCTTTGTACCGCAAGTGCGATCTGCCCAATGGTCGACTTCCTCATTGCAACTCACCGTAGAGTAGATCTTCCGGAATACGACCATTTTCCATTCTATAGACATGACCAAGCCACTGCAGGCGGCGCTGACGTAATGGGGTGAACATGCTCTGTAGACCAGCTTTTGAAAGCACTTCAGCGTTAGTCAC
>JACCGJ010014448.1:0-40728 GCA_013407085.1 Atriophallophorus winterbourni
TCCCGCTCCTACCAAATGCTCACATACGGCGTGCGATCTCAAATAGCCTCTGACAACCGAAGCCCAACTCCTGGCCTGCTCGTGGCGGAACTGCTTCTACTGACAGGAGAGGGGCGAAGGCGGGTGACTGGCGCCTCAAAACCAGTTTGCTTCGGGTAGATGGAGCTCGTCAGCCTGGGAGGGCAGTCCATCTAGGGGATGGAAACCCTGACTCCAAACCTCCGCTTCCTGCGGATTACACAATCACAATACTCCGCCGAGGACGGTCCCAAGCCCGTCTGCAAAAGGAGGAGGGTTAGACGCGGGGTCAGCAACCCCACTCTGTAAAAGCCTCAAACCGCTACTGAAACCAAAGCAACATGTCATACCAAAGTGAGATCTCCATGCTTGAATCGAGAAGAAACCTCATCTGAGGTAAAAATGAAGCAGACTGGTGAGAGCCCACCGAAGCCAGTCAGCAGATGAATCTTCTGTCGATGAAAGCAACAACTAAGATTGCCACATGGAACGTCCGTACGATGTATGAGACCGGAAAGGCTGCACAGGTCGCGAAAGAAATGCAAAAGTGTGGTATACAACTGCTGGGAATATGTGAAAGCAGATGGAATGGATCTGGCATGCTGATTTTGACATCCGGGGAACGGATTATTTACTCAGGTCATGAAGATGAGAAACATAGTCATTCGGAAGGCGTCGCCATTATGTTATCCCCAATAGCTGCAGGCGCTCTCATTGGATGGGAACCCGTTGACTCTCAGATAATCACAGCCAGATTCAACTCCAGGGGAGAAATGTGACGGTAATTCAATGTTATGCGCCCACAAACAATGCTAGCCTCGAGTCGAAAGAAGAATTTTACGTGCGTCTGCAGTCTGTCCTAGACAAGACACCCAAGCGAGATATCAAGATTTTGATGGGTGACATGAACGCGAAATTGGGTCCAGACAACACAGGGAGAGAATCTGTGATGGGTACGCATGCCCTAGGTGAAATGAATGAGAACGGTGAACTTTTCGCAGATTTTTGCGCGCTCAACGATCTGGTCATCGGAGGCAGCATCTTTCAACACCGAAACATCCACAAGGCCACCTGGACATCACCTGATGGTGTTACTGCCAATCAAATCGATCACCTATCGATTTCACGAAAATGGAGACATAGTCTCCTCGATACACGCGTAATGCGAGGTGCGGATGTTGCTTCAGACCACTACCTTCTAATGGCCAAAATTAAAATCAAGTTGAGAGCTTTCTGCGAAACCGGCAGTCGGCCTAGTGTAAAGTACCACACGCAGAAACTAAGGGAAGAGCGTACAAGAGAGATTTTCTCAATCTCACTGAAAAACAGATTCGAATCGCTCAACAACTTAACCCCTGAGCTCCCAATAAATGAACACTGGACCGCTCTGAAAGACTGTTGGCAAGACACTTGTAAGCACGTAATTGGCAGACGGGTAAAGAAAGACAAAGAGTGGATCTCGAGTGAGACTTGGACACTGATCAACTCGAGAAGGCAGCTGAAACAACAAATCCTCCGGTGTAAGGACACCAAGCAGAAAAACCAACTGATCGAACAATACGGCTCCCTAAATAAAGACGTGAAACGAAGTGCCAGAAGTGACAAGAGGCGGTTCTATGAAATGCTGGCAACGGAGGCGGAAAATGCAGCAGAAAAGAGAGACCTGAACACCGTCTACAACATTACCAGAACCTTATCAGGAAGGAAAATACCTTACGGCAAAATAATAAAGGACGGTGAAGGTAACCTTATCAGTCAGGAATCGTTGCAAAGAAAGCGATGGATGGAGCACTTCAAGGAACTCCTAAATCGACCAGCACCTACTTCAGTCACTGACATCCCACCTGCAGCAAATTTGCTAGACGTAAACACCGACCCCCCGGTCGAAATGAAATCCTTTCTGCCTTAAAATCACTAAAGAATGGCAAAGCACCAGGCCCAGATGGGATTCCACCAGAAGCTCTGAAGGCTGATTTGGACACCTCGGCTGATATGTTACGTCCTCTGCTGCAGAAAATCTGGTCAGAAAGACGGGTCCCAAATGATTGGAAGAGAGGTCATTTGGTCAAACTTCCTAAGAAAGGGGATCTGAGGCTATGCAAAACTGGCGAGGTATCATGCTGATCTCAGTCCCTAGTAAAGTACTTACACGCATCATCCTTATGCGTTTGCGCGACACTATCGACCAAGTGTTACGGCCAGAGCAATCAGGCTTCAGAAAACAAAAGTCTGGTATCGACCAAATTGCGACCCTCCGCATAATAATTGAACAAAGCATTGAATGGCAATCGCCTCTTTGCCTCAACTTAATAGATTTTGAGAAAGCCTTCGACAGTGTGGACCACGAATTCATATGGAAGCTTTTGCCACACTATGGGGTCCCACCGCTGTACATGGACCTCATAAAGCAGCTGTATGAAGGTGCCTCCTGTCAGGTAATTCACAACGGAAGACTGAACGATCCATTTGGAGTTGAGACTGGCGTTCGCCAGGGATGCCTGTTGTCCCCAATGATTTTTCTGTTGGTAATAGACTGGATAATGAAACAGACAGTAAAAGGTGAGAGGAATGGTATCGATTGGAAGGAATCCGAGCATTTGGAGGATCTGGAATACGCTGATGATGTCTGCTTGATATCACGTGACCCCCAACGTATTCAGAGAAAGACCGATAGACTAGCACACTTTGCTTCATATGCAGGACTACGCGTGAATACCGAAAAAATAGAAGTCCTCCGTGTGCTAACTGATGAGCACCCATCAATCATCATCAATGGTAAAGCAGTCAAAGACGTCACGCAATTCGTCTACCTCGGCAGCATTGTTTCAATAAGTGGTGGCACGGACGAAGACATAGTCGCCGGAATCAGCAAAGCAAGATACGCGTTCATAGCTTTGAAACCCATTTTGGAGTCAAAGGTTCTATTAAAACGCACGAAACTCCGTATATTCAGAAGCAACGTCAAATACGTGCTACTCTATGGATCGGAAACCTGACGAGTGACAGCAAAGTTTTCTGGCCGCTTGCAGTCATTCCACAATAATTGCCTTCGTCGAATTATTGGGGTAAAATGGACAGAATAGATAAGGAATCAAGACATGTGGCAGATTGCTGCTGAGGACCCGATCGCCCAGCAGATCAGTAGAAGAAAGTGGAGATGGGTTGGGCACACCTTGCGGAAACCTTATGATGACATCACGCGTCATGCTCTGGTATGGAACACAATCGGGAAGAGACGGGTCGGACGACCAAGGCTATCTTGGAAGCGCTCGTTTGAAGAGGACTTAACTGGAACGACATCAAACTGGCTGCTATGGACAGACCAAAGTGGAGACAAGTTGCCGAGGCCCCATGTTCCTCCAGGAACTCAAGGGATTAAGTCAAGTAAGTCAAGGACGTGGCGTACCAGGCCCACGTGGTGCTCGCGGAAAAGGCGGACCAAATGCATCATCATAGAAGTGACCGCGGAAGAGGCAATGCTCGTGGGTCACATTTTGAAAATCCAGCAACACCGAATACACTGTCACCAGCCGAATGTCTTCTGGGACGACCCATGCGAACAGCAAATAAGGCCATGCTACCGAATACTAATCCACGATCGGACACTCAATCAAACCTTGACGCACCCACTTAACACAAAAGAGTCTACAAGTCTGGAGATACGGTGTATGTACGCATGTTCAGAAGAAACGGCTCAGAATGGGAGCCTGCCGTTATTATACAACCTGTCGGAACCGTTCTTTATAAGGTCCGTTCTGGTGGAGTGATACAGTTGAGACATATCAATCATATGAGAAGCCGCCAGATGAAGTCCACTGAAAATCAGACTGAAAAATGTGAAACGCCATCACACTCATTACTAGACACGATTGGCTTGCCAGAGTCCGCATCACAAAACACAGAGCCGATAACGGAGCCGAACGCCAACACGAGCAAACCATTAAGAAGATCGCAACGCATGCGATACCCTGTGAATCGACTGAACATCGACCCTTACAGGAAAACCTACGTGAACTTTGGAAAAGGGAGGTTCTGCGGAGCAGCGAACGTGCCATGGCTCGTGTGCACCACATTGATCTATAATCGTGTATCGATTATTCACAGTGAACGAACTATCGAATAATCATCAATCAAGATCGATATTTCGTGCATATTGTGATTATCATTCACTGTACAACTTTGTGTTATTCATTCATTCGGCCAATACACGAGTTCAAGCTCGGTTGTTTTCTGACTGACGGCTGGGCCAGTGCAACACCCCACAGTTATAACATTTCCGAAAGCTCAGATACCGGAGTGGTTTTTGCAGCAACCAACATGGGTTGCACGCACTCAGGTAAACGCTTGAGCCATAGTTCCTTTAGTAAGGACTCGTCCATGTGCGACGACCCTGGCAGGCGGCGCATCACAATTAGTATGGTAGATGGCTTTTTGTTGGCAATTTCTAAGTTTCCGAACAGCTGCTGTAGCCTAGATCGTTCAGACGGAACCGTGCGAGAAATAACGGCCTGCTTGACGATACAGTAGCGGTCACTTATGGGTGCAGCAAGGACTGCGTCGCGTACCTGTAACAGCACATCCGCTGGGTGTTTCTGCGTTAAATGTGAAAACATGGCGGAGTCATCTATCATATTTTTATAACTAAATTCAGTTTCTAAAAAATGAAACCAATACTCAGGGTCTTGTAGTATAAAACTGGGTATTGTGATGACCGTCGAGGCCAAAATAACGCTTCAGAATCACTCATGATAAACAGGATCAATCAATGCAAAAAATGCACGATTAAACGAGGTAAAAAATTTATCTGAAAACTCCGATGTAAAGCGAGAAAATGACGTACCGGATAAGATACACGAAGGATTCGTGTATGACGGGCTCACCAATTTGTAGTACACGAAGGACTCGTGCGTCACGTCGGGCTCACCAATTTGTAGTAGACTGACCACTACAATAATGTCCCCAAGAATGTTGGAGAAAAGGCACAGGAGAATGAAGGTTAATCGCGGTAGCCAAAAGGTGTACGAAGATACAGGGAAGCAATCACGGAACACGAATCAAAGGGAAGTGTGTATCAAGGTCAATTGTTATGTACAGTAAAACGATGTTGTTACACGCTCCTTTGAAGGTTTCTACCGACAGAAATTCTAGACTCTCGATTGCCTTATCAGCCATTTACTGTCCTGTGTCAACCGAACTGAACTGAAAATCTGCAAGGTCGAAATCCGATTCGACAATACTATAGTTACCGGTGAGCGCGTTGATTGTAATGGGACGCGATTACACAGAAACATTTATTAAGTTGACAAATAGAACTTATCCTTCAATATCATCAAAGGAGGCTATACATAGCTTGATGAAATGGTGAGTTCTTTACAAAGAGTAATCAATAATAAGGTCAATGAAAGGTAGATTACGGGCACACACATTTACATTTGATAATGATTTTAAAGAATATAATGTAGAAAGTTTTGTTGAGGTACCACATTTCAATAAAAATAAGACAGGCTCTGCTTCTTTCGAACGCTCTGACTGAAAGTCTCGTCAACGATGGATTTGGTTATATCACAAAAGACCACATACACAAAATACACGTAAAAAACATTCCGTGTACATTAAAAAATATGGAAGTTTTCAAAGAGATACGCTCAAAAGTAGCAAGGCCCAACGGAACTATCAAGAAATGTTATGATGAAGTGATTGATTCAGTTTTAGTTTCTGATGAATTACGCAAGGTAATTCAAAAACATGTAGCATTTTTTCAGTTGATACTGGATGAGGAGTCCACAGACTATCATACACTCATTTGTGATGAGGTTCGTTCAGAATTCATGTTCCAGTTGTTTTCTCATATATCAATCGGGGGAGAACTCTGCCAAAACGAAGAAAACATAGACGAATACATAGAATTTACCAGGAAAATGTATCGTGATTTCATCAGGTATGCGAGTGATATTTAATTTCATTAAAAATATTTCATTCAATCGAAAAATGAAAATAAAATATGCAAAGCATGAAAAAGCGATCTGCCATTAATTTCTGAACCTTCAATGAAAAAGGAGATTACATTATATACCAAATTCATATAAGCAGCAAAACGAGAACCACTTTCACGAAATAAACACCTGAAAATAATTCGCACTTTTCTTGGAAAATGTTCGGATATTAGAAATCCTAAATATATAAGCTGCAATTACTTTCAAAGATCATTTGCAGCGTGAGTCTAAGGATCATCACTACCCTGAAATCTAGCAAACAGTTTTAAAAATAGCAATGTATAGTGGTGCTCACATCCCCATCCCTTACACACCACTACCGGTTTCTGGCTGTTTGCCGTCATCAGGTGGAGACAGTAAGATCAGGTTCAGTGAGCCTTAAAACGGTGGAAAAGCGGTACACAAAGTTAAACTTGTATGTCACTGTTATATAGGGTTCTTACAAAGAACCACTATATTCAAATACAGAATCACAAAGTGATTCCTAGCCAAGCGCTCGAGGCGCATATAAAAGACCAATGTATTGTGGTGCTCACACCCCACCCCTTACACCACTACCTGTTTCTGGCTGTTTGTCGACATCAGGTGGAGACAGTAAGATCAGGTTCAGTGAATTTAAAACCAGTTTTGGACTGTGACTTAAGGAATTAACCCTAATCATTTATCAATAGATGCACCAATATGTTTTGTGAGATGTTTTCCAAATAGTCGATGCTGAATTCTCACTAGAGTGCGCTTGATTACTCGTACGTATGCAAAATGTGTGTTCATATTATAGAGGTCGGTTGTTTTAACCAAAGACAACAGTGGATCGAAAGTTCGAGCTTTGTATTTGACCAAATTATTGACATACAATATTCGGATAACCAATGTAATATGTTGCTCACATCAACTGCATAAATTACATTGGTCATCCATGAGCGCTCGACCAAGAATCACTATGTGATTTTGTGTTTGAACATCGTGGTTCGTTATACGAACCCTATCATACAGTGGCATTCAAGTTTAACGTTGAGTTTATTCAGATAAATTTTAAACAGCCGACGATTCTAACGTTTTTGAGAGCTGCTAATTCTTACTTCAATTTCAGCGTGCAGAAGCAACCAAACACCGGTGAACTACGCATAATATCTCGAGTTTACAAAATTCAAGTCGAAGTAAGTATCCGTTTTGAATTGTAGTTATATACTTCAATTAGGAAATTCGATCCATTATTTGTTTGCAATCATTAGACACATATGCGAATGTGCTCGGGTTAAGAATTTTAGAATAATTATGAAACTTCCAGAGTATCGCATGCCGAAATTAGGCTTTGATATATCAAAGTAGATGCGTAAAA
Organism: Atriophallophorus winterbourni; assembly: GCA_013407085.1. Classification (NCBI taxonomy): domain Eukaryota; kingdom Metazoa; phylum Platyhelminthes; class Trematoda; order Plagiorchiida; family Microphallidae; genus Atriophallophorus; species Atriophallophorus winterbourni. The sequence continues at coordinate 7,351 of JACCGJ010014448.1, forward strand.
TTCTGAGAGATAGCTGATTTCACAAGATATTCAACGATCCTAACACTAATAAGCTTTTAAGTAGTTATTTCGGTACTACTACTGCTACTGTAAACGTGTTTTAGACCGATATAACAAAAAGTGAGATTCGGAAGAGAACCGATCCATTATTGGATAATGGTTTTACACTGGTTAGGTGCAAAGCACATGCCATTCTTTGTAGCAATACGTTCCGGGACTTGTTGAATTACATGAGGGTGGCCTCATAAAAGTGCGGTCATCCACATACGCTAAATTGATAGCTCTCTCCCCCGGCAGATATTCAACACCCGTGTCCATGAAACCAGAAATAGCTTTCCTTAGGGCATCTTGAATGGTGAAGATATAAAGGAACGGAGAGTTAAAGCAGTTTTAACATTCCCCGCTTGAGATACGAAACGCAGCACGTGTTTGGTAATATCATTATATTATTATATATTTCAAAGTTCGAAATATGCATATCAGGCAATCTGTTTCAAAAATCAGATCCATAGACTTTCACGATCGATACAATCGAATGCCGCTTGGATGTCTAGATACATCACGATGATTAGTCGACAGAACGCATGAATAACTAATGAAGTGTAAAAATTTGATCTGTATGTTCTGCACACAGCTGCTTTTATGTTTGACATTAAACCGATGAAGCAAGATGAAAGCTAGTATGTTGGGAACCACTGAAAAACCAATATAATGATGATTGTCACAAAAATTACGCTTCCCTTAATGGAAATAGTAGGAATTAATGATTCTATCCAAGAAAACGCGTTCCTCGGTTTGACGTTTACAAACTAGAGCGAAGCCGCCTACTTTGAACAATGACCGTACCAAGACATCGACACCTGATGCCTTATGGCGTTTATGTCTTCTTATTACATTATAAATCTCCGATTGAGTGGGAGCCTCGAGAGAAATCGACCATGGGGGACAATGTTCCATATCTTCAAAATCAGTGGGTGCATAAGGCCCCTAGCTCCATGCGCCTGTGCATGTTCTAAGCAAGCAAATCATCTGCCTTACGTTTCGCCTCTCCGATGCCTTTCTGAGAACCGAGGATTCATTAAACCTGGTCACATTCAGCTGCCTTTTGATATTTCTAGATTTCACACCAAATCGCATCAAGATCATAGCAGACTAATGCTTGATCAGGCTCTAGACAGGTGCCCAATAATGAGGCAGCCTTACACACAATCCCACAACGAGTAGCTAGCAGTGATATCGTCAAATTGCGTGAACGAGGCTGTCGACGGAGATTCTCAGGAAGGACAATGACGATTCGAATGGTGAAATTTAGTGCTGGCATGATCAATCATGTGCTCTCATCTCCAACAAAGCAAACAGGTTTGCTTACAATCGAGACCGAACCTTCAACCCAAGATAAAAGACGACTTGTCTCCAGCTAACATAACGAGTTCTTGTAATTTTCCTTAGAACTTATCCATGACTGGATACCGCGGTATTGCTATCACTGGACAAGAGGAAACGGTATAACTTGTAATTTCCCGGGACGAAAGAGGCGTGTGACTAAGCCAATTTTATGCAGGCGTTTTCCGACAAAGAGCATACACCATTATCAACGCTATTAGGCGTACAAGACAAGGCTGCCATTTAACCAAGGCGTGCTAACCTCCGTGCATCAAACGCCGCTAACTACAATGGTATACGCAGACAATCTAACGCTCCGGTGACATTAGGAGTAGGTGTTATATTCAAAGCTATTTATAGACCTCGATGAATAAGCTGTACCACTTTAAAGACTACCTAGTAGAGAACTACAAAACGGAAAATGGTCATTACAAGCATTTGCACGTAGTGCAAGAACAATAAAAACCTTTTTCCAAAAATTGTGAACTAGAAGGCAATGGGCTGACGCTGAGTATGCCAGAACTGCAACCAGCGACTTTCATCGTATGAATGGTTCTGTTGGCACACAAGGTCAACACTCAGTATAGTTCGATGCGTCAGCGAGGTACAAAATCCGTTATGGCACATGAAGAAATAAAGTAGTCGATGGGCCGCCAGGAACTTGCAGTTTCAGGTGTTCATCCTGACTACTTGCCTACGCTTGCAGTTCATATATCCTGAAATTTAATCGGGATGCCGAACTGAAACTACTCTTTATCAGTCTAACTCTGTCAACTAGTGGCCAGATATGAACCAGCTTTCACAGAATAAACTGAAATCAGTTGTTGTGTTTCTTAACGTCGTTTTTGCCGGCCAAAGGTATCGACAACAGAGACCGATCATGATGTGCCCGTGTGTTGCATTATACCCTGTTGATTCATGTTGATATCCGCTAGCTTCAAGAAACTGGTAATCACAATATGAAAATACCACACTTCCTCATGGCAGTTGTCTCTTGAAAAGATCAGGCAAAGGCTGCAAGAACTGCAGACCCTCGCGAAAATTGTGATACAATATAAGAGTGTTAATATCACTCACCATTACACGCTTTGTTCACTATCTGGTGTAGTTTACGAAAAGTCTACGGCTTCTCACGTTTGCATTGAGCGGAATATGACGTTAGAGCTCAATAGGCCCCTAACTATCCCTAACGTTCGAATGCAAATATTATGAGCTACAAGTACGGGTAGGAGTGTAGAGAGTCGAAAGCTCCCAAATCGCTTTATTTTTATATATTGTTACATATCACACGTCGACCTTAGTTTACTTGCATGCATCATCTAGAATTGAAACGGAAAATTTTCGGGTTTTGGGGTTGCTTCGTTGTGATGAGACAAGGGACCAACATAAGAGAAACGACTGCATCAGTGAACTGGATGAAGGTTATACAACACACTTGGATGATCCCGATGAGAACAGAATTAATAAGCGCAGATAAGATTTAGAGCCCAGTGAAATTTGCGAAATTTAGAGTAGTTGTGCAATCTTTAAAATATTTTTTGTTTTTTCCTTTTAGGATAAAAACGGAATGATATTTCCATCAACGAATTATCATCCCAACACTTTCGCTTACATTATCGTGGATCCGTTGAAACGAAATGTCATATTGCTGTACCATGTATTTGGTTGCGGTGAATTCTAATTTGCAATTTGAAACACATTCTGCATTACGCGTGTTAGGTACGACTGCCATAGTATTTTGATTTGAATTTGCTACCGGACCTTCATAGATCCATAGAATGTAGCACGAATCAGAATAAACAATCTGTTATCGGCTAATGAACATGATGCTGATGACTAGGATAATTGAACCCAAACAATGTTGTTCAAATTCTGTGGTTTGCTGATAAAATAGATGAACGCGACTGTCGATAAAGTTAACGTAAGCAATCTAACGCGATAAGTGAATTAATAATAACCGGAAGACGAAAGTTGCTTGAATAATCAGTGATGGGTGAATGTTACAGCAACATCGGTTGGATGATGACGAGCCACTCTCGAAAAGAGAATACTTCGAAAATACTTTGAGTTTGCAACGGTAAATGACGTCGAGATTCATAATAACAGCTAAATGAATGACAACACATCCGAAATCAAGCGGGAAATAACATGAAAAAATCGATTATAAGCGCCAATCGATTGTTGGAAGTATTAAACAAACGAACCAGTGATAAATAAGAGACAGAATGATGCGTGGGTCATTTGTGGCTTCCGGAAACTTTGATATTATTTCCATTCACAGTGATCACCACACAAACAGGATTAACTCCATAGATCTTGTCCCGGCCAATACGATTAATGGCAAACGGTAAAATAGTAAAAACAGAAAATCGCCATAGTCAGACAAGTGTATTTCGAGTACAGAAATTGAAAATGGGATAAATAGATAAAAATAGTTGTGATACAATTAGGTCTTAGTTATAAAAATAAATGCACTTATTCAACGGGAGAAAAAATAGTATGGAAAACAGATAAGACCGGGCAGCATTGTACGCCTAATAAACGTTTATCAAAACTTCCCAGGACTAATTGCTTTTTGCTGTTCTGTTTGAAGCCATAATTCATGGCGAGCACGTTTGTGTTTATCTAACCTCGATTCCGAAGCCACGAGCAGACCGCAAATATGGCAACCGAAACCCAGATTTGGAACAACTAGAATGCTGGGCCACTTTCGACTGGAAGACGCGTTACCGTGATATCCATGCGTGTTTCCCGCCCCGGGCTTCAAAGCAAGAAGATGGTTTAATAATTCATCGGTCGAAGAAAACATCGGGGTTCCTTTTGGACAACCAGGACACCTGAATGAACCGAGCTGTCCAGATGAGCGTTCCATAGAAGACTTGGTGCAATTCGTGGAGTCGTGAGATTGGAACACAGCTTTGGAACGAAACTTTTGCCCGCAAGATGAACAGGACCACAGTCGAATAGACAAACTCAACCGGTTGTAACGATCAACGCGGGACGAACGTAATGAAAGGGAACGCGATGCCGCCCTGTAACGAAGAGCACATTTCGACCGATGAGATTGGAGCTCCTGCAAAGAAGTGAACACGTTCTGACACAATCGACACTTGTAGACACGTGATTTTCCCTGTTCGGTTTGCGTGAGCATGGATAAGGAAGTTGCATCGGAATCATCGGTGAAGTTAGCTGAATTGGCATTAGTTGTAGGCCTATCCGACCTCGGATCGAGGCGACTAGAGAAGAAAAAAATGATGATGGAATGATGAGAACAAGCGCAAACTAACCGTGAAGGTGGCGCAATGAAAACGACAAGAAGTCAAGCACAAAGAGATATAAACCAGAAATACGAAACCTATACCAAAATCAACCAAATTGCACAATCACACAGCTTTTTTGTTAATAACGAAGGTGAAAGTTAAAAGGAGCAGATTGGATAGAACAAGTTATGCTGCTAACAAAATCGAGGACATAATCTAACTGAAAACCAATTCAAGAACTGTTTCAGTCTAAAAAGCGCATGCTTGTCATGGAATGAACACAACAAGTAACAAAATATTATTTTTTAGATTCCGATGCAAACACATCCCGTAATTCATTTATCTCAAAGGAGCCTCAAAAAACTCACGGTCGTTTTGTTGAAATGGGTTGAGCTGAATCATCGGTCGAAATGAAAGAACGTGACTCGTCGGAATGCGCAGCAGTTTTACCCTTGGAGGATAACGCGGACGATCTGCGAATTCTCATCCGCAAGTTCGGATATTCGATATCGGTTTTGCACGAGTATTCGAACGTCCGCTTTCGGTCTGAACGTGTATGGGAATTTTGCGGAGCCTAAATGATAAAAATCGATATATATACAAGCCATTTTAGGGTGCAACTGTACACTGGGTGAATTGTGAACAAATACATGGCAGAAATAAGAAGGGACTCGGCAGCAATTTTCTATAATACAAACAGCCAATTGAAAACGAGACTTCATTGTGGCTCAATGTTGTACTCTTGAGACTCACAGTAGCTATATGATGTGTTGATATGGTAAGCATCGGTCCAAACACTCTAGCTAGCAAATGATGAAAAATGAATAGTTGTACGAGAATGTAGTAAGGGTGACGGCGATGAGCGAAAATCAAAGGCCGAACCAACAAAAACGAGATCGCCAATTATGGGAACAGCATTGGCTGTCACTGATTTTATCTTGACACATTGATGATGACACAGGATGTAAAATCGGCCTGGGCAACCTGACAGTATCTCAGCCTACGTGCAGTCTCTGACTTTGCGGCACGGTGCATAGATCAGGCTTGTGCTTTCACATCACACACACACACACAACAGGTACACTTCAAGCTTTCGCCACGCAGGGCTCATTCGACCGACATTGACGAATTGCATATCGTTCGATTGCCGCTGACGTTGTCCGTTGTACGCACGTCACAATGGTACGTATGTTACTAAGAAAACGTATACAAACAACTTACACCCGCTGGATCTGATTGATTTTTCAAGCCGGATTGACTTTCTGGAGACTTGGTTTTGTAAGATGGCCGTTCTGCGAACTCTGTTGGGTTGGTTGTGTGCAATTCATTGGTCTGCAAATTCAAATAAGCATGCAAGAGATCAAAATTAGACAGCAATTAGAAGCTTGTGGCGAGTTGAGCAACTAGCCATCTGCAGTGTAGTGTACAACACCATGTTATGTGGTCATCAAAAACCGTAAATACGAATGAGAATAAAATAAATAATTGACAATAGTTGCTGTGTGCTTTCGTATTTTGGGATAATTGTCTCGCAATTGGCAGGTATAACAATTAAACAGTGTTTGTAGCTCAATAATCGCATGATTTTATGTTACAGACACTAGTCTATCGATATGGCTTACGATCCACGGGGGGCAATGCTGGTAATGTGAATGTGTGAAGTAGCTTTGCAAATTTCCCTCAGTTTACCAGGCTAAACGTGGATATGAATTGGCGAACGTGGGTCAGGAAGATAGATCACTTGAACAATTTAAATATCGGTCACCTTTAGGCCTGGTGTCTCAATGGCTAAAGCCCAATGCAGCTACAATCGCAACAGTTGCCTTGCCGAAAATGTATCGTTAAATACGTAGCTGGTGAACACTTTTCATTACCTTGGTTCGTCCGTGCTACCGTTAGGCTAAACCAGGGATGATACCGACCCGTGTACAAGTTGCGCGCACGGCGTTTTCGCGACTGCGTTGGGTTCTATTTAGGATTTGAGAAATCATCCGACGCACAAAGCTGCGCGTTTACAGAGCGCCGATTCGCCCAGTTCTAACTTATGGATGCGAAACATGGCCTGTTCGGGTGGAGGATATGCGTAAACTAGAGGTTTTCGACCACCGGTGTCTCCGACGCATCCACAATGTTCGATGGGATGAGCGAGTATCGAATGACGAGGTTCGCCACCGTTGTTTTGATACCCCTCGCCTGAGTTCGATATTGCGACAACACCGACTCAGATGGTTTGGCCACATCCTGAGACGTTGGGACGCTGAACTAACCAAGGTGACACTATCGCCGACACCTGTACAGAATGGCTTTGTCGTCGCGGAGGATAAGTGAAGACTTGTCTCACCACCGTGAGATCGGACGTGGAGCTGCTTAATCTGCGATCGGTTTACGGATGGTGCACGTAGGACCGGACCTGGCTTAGAATCTGCGCTGATCTCGCTTCTGACGACCGAGCGTGGGTGGCTGCAATCCGTGACATCAACGAAGCCGACACATCCTCCAGGAGATAGTCGCACAAAAGTAAGCAAAGTAAAGTACCTGACGGAAATCCCCTTAGAGGGCATAATTGATTTAGCATGCTGTCAGTGGGTTAGCTACGCGCAAAATTAAGTCACTAACCGTTTGTCCGTTAGCAATTTCATAGTATAGATTGAACTGGTACCCTTCTCTGGCGTAGTGAGCAGGGAATCTTATCACGACGTATGCAGATTGTGCGTCGAATTTGGGTTAAGGCATGATTCAGCCACGATTGTATGACGGTTACGTGGGTAATGCGAAATTTGATGATGAGAAATCAGCAAACGAATGGCGATGAGAAATGTGAATCTTATGCACGGCACAAGTGAATTAAAAAACCCACAATTGTATGCATGCATGTTAGCGACCACGGGATCAATTACCTCAGGAACATGGTTGGGGCACTTCGGAAGATGGACTTTCAAACGAGAACGGTTCGCAAACGTCCGCGAGCAATGTGAACACTGTACAGTTGGATTCGTGGTAGAAGAATTCATAATTTGTGGTGGATCAGGCGCACATTGGTCAGAATTCGGTAACACGGAAGAATGCTGAAAAACAATATAGGATTGTAAGCTGTGAAGTCTCGGTGATAAGGAAAACGAAGGATTCTGAGTGCTAGTCGTATGCATATACTGAAATACCTAAATATTTCATACAAATGACCAATTTGTTGAAGGGGTTTGAACGGTGTCAGCGAGAAAATCGATAAAGCAAACTGTTGTTAGCTGTTGGAACCAAGAACAGCGCACCAAATGGACGTCAAATAGAGAGCACATTCAGCGATGGGGGCTAACTCGCAAACATTTAGCTGCATACTTGGGTAGCGGCATCATAATGGACCCGGCTGAATCTAATGGAAAATCTAAAGTGTCTTAGACAGGACAAATAATGCAAGTTTCAAGACATTCTTCTTCCGGTACTTTATCCACCTTCATTCACTGTAGAACAGTGGGGATTTTGTGCTTCGTTGGGGTGTTACAGTTGAATGAAGAGCTAAATCAGTAACCTCTGTGATTGGCTGACGAACAGTGGAGTAGACAAATGGAGAGCTCAACTCACCTATTTACCTTATCATCACGATCAAAGAACACATGCCATGTCGCATCTTGCACATTCGAGCAGACGCCATGGCTCCGAAAGTAGTAAATGAGGTGAAATTATCTTATAAAGTCTCGCTGCAGTCTCTATTTTTGACGCTGCTTCCGTCTAACATTTGACGATTTTTACCAGCAGATGATGTGGCAAATGGTATTCATAAGCATCATTAACTCGAACATTTACTGCGTGGAAAAACAGTGGAATGATTTCTTGGGAGGTCCAGCTTTGTCAACCGCGAGAGATGGTTTCTCTGTTCTGTAATCCCACGGTTTGAACCGCCATTATCAGTATCCATCATCGTTGTTCTATTGCGTCCCAGCTCCAATCCAAATGCTTAGAAATTACATCTTTGAGGTTCTATCATCTACCCAGTATTCGAATACTACCTAGTTTAAACAATTCTCCGGTACTTGCTATTAACATAGCAATGAATGAAGTCAGGATTTCGTAGGGGGCGCGATATAAGCAAAATAAGTCTCAGTAAAGGAAGAACAGCACCGGAAAACAATAGAATACGCAGTCGATAAATGAGACCAAGAAGAGTAATGCAACAACCACACTTATCAAGAGAAAACAAGTGCAAAATTTGTGAGGGCTGACCTCAAAACCGGGTGGATCAGTTGTCACGGAGGTAACGTTGGAACACTTTGGAAGATGAACTTTCAAACGGGACGCATTAGCAAAATTCCGCGAGCAATGCGGACACTGAACACTTGGGCTCGTGATAGAAGATGTAGAACATTTTGATACATCCGGTGCATCTTCGGCGGAATTGGATAAAATTGAAGCACTCTGAAACGAAGCAGAGCCAAAATGGTAAACTGAGTGAGTTTAACAATAATCTCAGCTTCAAATGTAACAACGGAAATCTGACACACGACAAGGAAGAAAAACAAATGTTCGTGCATGTTATCGATTTATGAAAATTTATCGTGGCTGTGCTATCAAGTTGGCAAAAGAATAAAACAAAAGTCATTGTATATGACGATTTACTCTATGCTTCATTTTATATCAAAATTAACGATTTTTCGAACTGCTAAAAGAAGCCTAGGAGCCATTTGGAAACCCAACAGCGCCACATATCGATAATCAAGGGTGACAAAGACAATAATAAACTGTAACGACGATTTACCTGATTAGCAGATGGATCGGCTGCCTCGGAGGTAATGTGGGGGCATTTTTGAAGGTGAACTTTCAAACGAGATGAATTCGCAAATGTTCGCGAGCAATGCGAACATTGGACAGTTGGACTCGTGGTAGAAAGATTGGTAGATGATGGTAGGCCGGGAGTAACTTCGACAGATTCGGATAAAATGGGAGAATGCTGAAATGATGGTTTGAAGGGGTGAGGGGAAAGCGTGAGGACTGAAAGGAGATGTCAGCCAATGAGAGAGAGAAAACAAAGATTCCTTGGTAGTCAAATCGAGGACATGCCCTATACCTCTTAGGGGCCGAGATGTTACGAAGCTTCCCAGGTCTAGGGAGTACAAAAAAGAAATGCAAGTAATCCAGATAGGCGGCATGAGATGTATGCAACTCGCTTCCATCAAAATTCGCAACGAATAAAAAACCTGTAAATATCCGTAGGAAAATTTCTAGCGATCGTTGCAAAAATTACATGCCCTAATAGTCATCATCAGATAGAGCATTAGACCGGTAGGATGTATGGAATGCTTAACTGCCATAAAACCACGGAAAAATTAAAATCCTAATAGATGGGGATTCTATAGTCGCAAGCACGAAAAAAATGGCATCTGACATCTGAAGTCGAACATGCATTCAAACAAGTTTCGTGAACGAGTTGAGCGACATCAGCACGGCAGCTTCTTTGCGGATTTAACTGACAAGCATCATAACAAGCTTTCCTTTTTGACAGCATACAAGGTTAAGCAAACACTCCAAGAAGAAGCTTAGTGCAAGACCGACACTGAACACGGTTTCGAGACATGTCCTGCAGCGTAACTAACCACTAACACCAATATACAATGGACATAATCTAGCGATAGCACACGACTATCACTGATCAGCCCCCTGAACATAGTCTTAGACGGTTTCCTCTAAATGTTGTCATGGCTACGACACAAGTACCAGCATCGTCCAAATGACTACACTTCTTAAGAGAATTTCTCGAAGCGGTTGTCAATACGTTTCCGTGCAACGACAAATTAATGTTCCTCAATAAGGGATGCTCACTTTAACGCCTAGTCTATTCTAGGGAACAGATTTATTAGGATCTCACGCATTACATTGAGAGTACATCAGCGACAAAATGAGAAGAAGTTAGAAGATTGGTAAGTCCGCTTAAGTTAAAATCTAGTGGACGCATCATGGAAGCCGTTTATGAAGATTAAAACCAGGTATTCCGAGATCTGCATGCAAGTAGCTAACTGTATATCAAACACAACTACAAGGGGCATCATTGTACTACGGCGCTGTGCTACTCATTTAACGGTACAGCATCAAATAAAGTGAAAAAGCAACGACTAAAGAAGGAATTGCTGGGGGATATTACGAAGCTTATATGAACGCTTTACTGTCACCACTGCGTAAGTGGTTTGTTCTACCGGGTATGCTGTGATGGAAGTACTAAACCGATTACAGGCTAAGCATCACGGACGCTCTCGGCGCAACCAAGTTGGACTCCGTTCGACGTTCCATATGATAATGTAGCAAGGTAGGATGTTTAAACAGCCAAAGATAACAACTTTCCAGCTGCCTACAATTCCACTGATATCGGCTGACAATGGGACATAATCGAATAGACCAGGTATTAGAGTATCGAGGAACTGTGCAAAAGATGTTCAACAGGCGGGCGCATTCGATTATTTGTGCACGGATGTGCAATCGTGCAGCATTTCTGTGCTGTGCGGCTAACATCGTGCTAAATTGATTGGCCAACGGTAGTGAGCTGCATGGTGAAACACGCTGGAGTCGCACTACCATTTCTATTTCCCCAATCATATCAGTCTAGGCCTGGGAAACCTGACAGTATTTTAGCCCACGTGCAGTCTCTGACTTTGCGGCACTTTGCCTGGATCAGGCTTGTGCTCTCATACCATACCATTCGATTATTGCAGCTTTCAAGTTATATTGTGAGTCCGATACACAGACCGAAGTTAAACCCCTTCTTGCAAAAAATAACAAATTGATGGAGGGGTGAACCTAATCAATGCGGTCAACCAAATATTACGAGGATATTTGCCGCAAATATGTGCTTATGTGAAAATATTATTGACATTAAAAGTATCAAACACTAACTGCAATGATAGCAATGTTGTCATACAATCTAAAGTATAATTAAACACCAGCCATGCTGATAGAGCATACGGTACTGTGACAACAATCAGGGCTTACCGGGGTAAGAGATTGATCAATTGCCTCAGAAGGACGGTTCGAACATATCAGAAGATGGGCTTTCAAGTGAGAAGGATAGGCAAATATCCGCGAGCAATGTGCGCATTGAATACTAGAACTTCTGATAGAAGACCCGGTAAATCGTGGGGGGTTAGGCGTAGCATCCGTGAAATCGGATAAAACGGAAGAATGCTGAACGCGAAACAGACACCGAAGGATAAATAGAAGTATCACGATACACGAATTGAAAAAATGGAACAAACGGAATGCGTCCTTTGGCGCAAAATAATAAATGCACAGAACAATTGTATATAAATGGGTAGAACATGGAAGATGGAATGTCTCAATGAATCTGCTTTTACTCACAAGAGGAGAATGTATGCGGTTAACGCCTTGACAGAAGGAAACTGCCAGTAGCTGAAGGCCTTACCGCTTGCGAAAGGAAACCCGTCTTAAAATTTTTCGCCGGAGAATGATTTTGGCAAAGCATGAATAGAAAATACTAGTAACACTGGAAATAAAATTTGGCCAGCGAAACTAACCTGAAAACCAGATGGAACGGTTGCCACAGAGGTAACGTTGGAACACTTCGGAAGATGAACTTTCAAACGGGAAGCATACGCAAAATTCCGCGAGCAATGCGGACACTGAACACCAGGGCTCGTGATAGAAGATCTAGTACTTTGTGGTGCATCCGGTGTATCTGCGACGGAATCGGATAAAATCGAAGCATTCTGAAATGAAATAAGAGACAAAACGGTCAACTGTGACAAGTGAATAATAATCTCGTTTTAAACTGAACAGCAAAAATTTAACACCCAACGCGAATGTTATTAATTTACGAAAAATCGATCGGGTGCAGATACCAAATTTCTAAAATGAAGAGCCACTGAATCTCAACGGATGACAGTTTAAGCGAGTTATACTATGCTTTATTTTCTGCCGAAGTAACCGATTACTTACATTGCAAGGAGAAACCTAGGAGCCATTTGCAACTGCAATAGAAAACTTCAAAGCAAAGAACAATGCCCCTATCGATGCGATAAGCCAAACGGACAAAGAGAGAAACACGGTAATGGCGTTGGTCACGATAGCCTACCTGATCAGCAGATGACCCAGCGGTAACGTTTGGACATTTCGGAAGATGAACTTTCAAACGAGACGCTTTCGAAAACGTCCGCGAGCAATGGGGGCATTGGACACGTTGACTGGTGACAGATATCGTATTTTGTGATGGATCGGGTGTAGCTTGGTCAGTATTTGTTAACACGGAAGAATGCTGAAATACAAATGATGATGCGGTCAAACAAGGTGTCGCGTGAAATGGACGATAAACAGGTTCTTATGAACGTAAATCAGATACAGGGCAGCTAATTTAAATGGATGTGCGCTTGGCTGATCATTTTATACACTCGGGATCCTGTAGTTAAAAAAGTTCCCGCCTCAAGATTACTATGCATCACGATGGTACATATGCAGCGCATGAAATGACACACGGAGCTAGAACAAAATATATAAGTTTTGGAGGTTTCGAAAGTCAATAATCATCAGCTTCGGCGACGATGAACATTCCAAAAGAAGATGACTTTTAAAGTGGGAAAAGTTTTCGAGCTCACCAAGGTCGGCGATGTTCGTTCTTCCAGCTTGTCTGCTGGTGTGTTGGAATCCGACGGAGTTGCCGGCGTGGCGACGGGATCGGCATTGGCCTTGAAACAAAAACAGCAGTAAAGAAGAAATCAAGTATATAACTACTTGCAGCAAGAATGTGAAGCAAATAGAAAATTGGTTTTGAACAAGCGTTGCCAGATGTATGTTTTATGAATCCATGCAATGTAGGCTGAAAGAATTGCTGACGACAGTCCAGCAAAGCTAGTGAAAAATGCGATAGCGGAATATTTTGAATTATGGGATATTGACGATTAATCATTATGAGTTCACGGCCAAGACCGTTTAGTACACTATTTGTTAAAGCGCTGATATGTATGTATGTATGTGTGAAATCACAAACGAGAAGCAATGCGAATTATCGTACAGTTATTGGTTGAACGCGGGCTGAAAATTGTTGAATTGTCCAGGTCTGAGCAGAAGTGATGGTGACTATATACTAGCAAGGTTCTTCAAGACAGGATTGGATCAATTGTAGCCACTATGGAATGAATTACACTCAGGTAACTAGGAAGTGAGATGCCTGAAAAATTCAGGATAGAGAATATACATAACGCGGGTTTGCGTAATTACAGTTCGATTGCAATCGGCATGTAATAAAATAAAGCGGCGTTAAAATAAAAATGGACTGTATGGTATGGTATGAAAGCACAAACCTGATCCAGGCAAAGTATCGCACAGTCGGAGACTGTACGTGGGCTAAGATACTGTCAGTTTGCCCAGGCTTAGACAGATACGAGAAAGAAAATAGAAATGGTAGTGAGACTCCAGCGTGTTTCAGCATGCAGCTCACTACCGTTGGCCAATCAATTTAGCACGATGTTAGCCGAACAGCACAGAAATGCTGCACGATTGCACATCCATGGACTGTACTGGGAAATCATGAAGCATAAAATAAAATGATAAATCAATGACGTAATGAATTTGCGGAATAAAAAGAATACCTTGGAAGAAAGCACTGGACATTTTGGCAAATGAATTTTCAAACGCGAAAGTCTTGCAAAAGTTCGTGCGCAGTGCGGGCAATTGACGGCAGGAGATGAAAAGGGGGAGTTTATCTGTGCACTGACAGCTACTTTCTTAGTGGAGTCTACATTACGGTCCGACGATTTTGTAGAATCCTTAAATCGTTTGGGAAGAGAAAAAATGGTGGGTGTACGAATTAACAACAACAATTAACTTGGAATCATAATACCGAAAATGCAGAATTTCGGATCAAAAGTGTTGATTTTCAGTGTTCCGTTGTTGATAGAATTAAGGTATCGCCGAAAATACCGTGAAAGTACGGTTATACATGTAAAGGTGTAATAAAGTTTGAGGTTGTAAAATAGTTATAAAGAAACTGTTCATTCTGCAGAAGCTATGTTACTGGAATTGTACACGGCGATTATCTTTAAAATACATGGCGGTGAAGGCGAAACTCGGACTGACATGGAAGGGACCAAGCAAAGTGCCGCACAGTCACTGACTACACGTGGGCTAACATACTGCCAGGTTGCCCAGGCCTAGACAACAGAGGAGCCGATCACTCGAAGAAAGGCTGTCTGTTAGAGAAGTCAATTATCGACAACTACGAAATGCGACACAATAATTTTTGAATGAATCCATCTGTCAATCAATCAATCTAACTAACTATCTATCCATAAACCTGTGCACGGATGTGCAATCGTGCAGTACTTCGTGCTGTGCGGCTCACACCGTGCTAAATTGATTGGCCAGAGGTATTGAGCTGCATGCTGAAGCAGGCTGGAGTCTCACTACTATTTCCTGTTCTTTTTTCTAACAGCATATCTGTCTAGGCCTGGGCAACCTGACAGTATCTTAGCCCACGTGAGGTCCCTGACTGTGCGGCACTTTGCCTGGATCAGGCTTGTGCTTTCATACCATCCATAAACCTGCTTTTACCATGAGGTTTAACCTGAACAGTCGGTCTAGCTATGGAGAAAAATGAGTTTTTAATAATTACCATAGTTGAATAAGTCTGCAGACCAGAGCTGAACAAAGCATGTCTTTGCGAAAAAAACAAAGTGGCAACTAAGTTACCTGGAGGAGAGATTGGGAGCACTCCGCAAGATGGCTCTGCAAATGTGATTGCTCGCTGAATGTATTTGAGCAACGAGAACAGCTGAGATTCGGTGATGCGCGTTCCGGCGTCGCTTCCATTGACATCCCAGTTTTGGTTTTACACTAGGAAACGAATTATTCACTTTACTCATGCAGGCATAACAAAACATGTACTGTGAATCTAGATGAAAAAATAACACTGGAATCCAGGTATGGGGATTGAAATAACCTCGCTTGTACAGCAAGTGAATGAATGGAAATGGCTCGGCTCGGAATCAAGCTGAAAGTTTGCGTAAACTAAGTTTAGAAAAGATTATATCAGTAACAATATGACTAATTTTCGTGGCATTGCTCACTAGCATCAGAGACACCAGAACCGTATGAGATAACAGCAGCTGCGGAGACTCTTGTGATATATTTTCAAACAAATTTCCAAAATGCATAGTGAGAGATATGGTTTAGTAAGCTCCATTAGTAAGTTTTAGCGATAGTCTTTTCAAGTGAAACGGAAGACCTAAATATTACCGATAAAAAAGACGAGGAAATTGTCTATTCGAAAGTATTTTAAATTTTAGTTTATGGAATAAGCACCAAACCTTTGTCATCCATGGTGTATGCTTTTAACACGCGACATCTAAAGTGCCACGTTACAGATCGGTAGTTTGTAAAAACTTGGGCACAGTAAAACCACAGGCTTAGCACATTTCAAAATTAGAAGCTAATCACTGATAAACAATAAATGACTGGGGATTCCAAAAAGTATAAAATAGGCAAAACACGTACTTTTGGATGCAGAACCGGGCAAATTTGTAAATGATTTTTCAGGTTGTAAGACCGTGTAAAGATGTGTAGGCAATGCGGACACTGAAATCTTGGACTCGTGATAGAAGATCGAGTACTTTGTGGTGCATCCGGTGTATCTGCGACGGAATCGGATAAAATCGAAGCATGCTGAAATGAAATAAGAGACAAAACGGTCAACTGTGACAAGTGAATAATAATCTCGTTTTAAACTGAACAGCAAAAATTTAACACCAAACGCGAATGTTATTAATTTACGAAAAATCGATCGGGTGCAGATACCAAATTTCTAAAATGAAGAGCCACTGAATCTCAACGGATGACAATTTAAGCGATTTATACTATGCTTCATTTTCTGCCGAAGTAACCGATTACTTACATTGCAAGGAGAAACCTAGGAGCCATTCGCAACTGCAATAGAAAACTTCAAAGCAAAGAACAATGCCCCTATCGATGCGATAAGCCAAACGGACAAAGAGAGAAACACGGTAACGGCGTTGGTCACGATAGCCTACCTGATCAGCAGATGACCCAGCGGTAACGTTTGGACATTTCGGAAGATGAACTTTCAAACGAGACGCTTTCGAAAACGTCCGCGAGCAATGGGAGCACTGGTGGTTCCAAAGGTTGTCACAGCCCGGGGGTGGTAGTAGAAATGAGCCACCTACTATCTATAAAATGCTCCCACGTGGCGTGCGTATCAAATAGCCTCTGACAACCAAGTCCAACTCCTGGCCTGCACGAGTGGCTTTCACAAGCCCGGCGGAACTGCTCTTACTGACAGGAGAAGGGGCGAAGGCGGGTGACTGGCGCCTTAAAACCAGTTTGCTCCGGGCAGATGGAGCTCGTCAGCTACTGCAATCCATCTAGGGGAAGGAAAACCCTGACTCCAAACCCCCACTGCCTTGTGGGTCACCCGATTGCGGGAAAGGCTTCGGGAGAAAACCCCGAGGAAAAATCCGGAGAGAAGCCCCGTAGGTAGATAACTGGCGCATAGCGCGTTTATCTGCCAACTCCCTGCTGCCTTGTAGGTTGCACTTGGCTGTGCAAAGGCTAGAGAGGTGTACTCGAACAAACACCAAGTGGTGCTGGGGACATCACTTGTACACTATCCCAAGAAACTTCATGATGATGTCTCAATCCGAGACATCAATGAAGCCGGCTAATCCACCCGTGGAGCCAGCCGCACAAAAGTAAAAGTAAAGTACACGTTGACTGGTGACAGATATCGTATTTTGTGATGGATCGGGTGTAGCTTGGTCAGTATTTGTTAACACGGAAGAATGCTGAAATACAAATGATGATGCGGTCAAACAAGGTGTCGCGTGAAATGGACGATAAACAGGTTCTTATGAACGTAAATCAGATACAGGGCAGCTAATTTAAATGGATGTGCGCTTGGCTGATCATTTTATACACTCGGGATCCTGTAGTTAAAAAAGTTCCCGCCTCAAGATTACTATGCATCACGATGGTACATATGCAGCGCATGAAATGACACACGGAGCTAGAACAAAATATATAAGTTTTGGAGGTTTCGAAAGTCAATAATCATCAGCTTCGGCGACGATGAACATTCCAAAAGAAGATGACTTTTAAAGTGGGAAAAGTTTTCGAGCTCACCAAGGTCGGCGATGTTCGTTCTTCCAGCTTGTCTGCTGGTGTGTTGGAATCCGACGGAGTTGCCGGCGTGGCGACGGGATCGGCATTGGCCTTGAAACAAAAACAGCAGTAAAGAAGAAATCAAGTATATAACTAATTGCGGTAAGAATGTGAAGCAAATAGAAAATTGGTTTTGAACAAGCGTTGCCAGATTTATGTTTTATGAATCCATGCAATGTGGGCTGAAAGAATTGGTGACGACAGTCCAGTAAAGCTAGTGAAAAATGCGATAGCGGAATATTTTGAATTATGGGATATTGACGATTAATCATTATGAGTTCACGGCCATGACTGCTTAGTATACTATTTGTTAAAGCGCTGATATGTATGTATGTATGTGTGAAATCACAAACGAGAAGCAATGCGAATTCTCGTACAGTTATTGGTTGAATGCGGGCTGAAAACTGTCCAGGTCTGAGCAGAAGTGATGGTGACTATATACTAGCAAGGTTCTTCAAGACAGGATTGGATCAATTGTAGCCACTATGGAATGAATTACACTCAGGTAACTAAGAAGTGAGATGCCTGGAAAATTCAGAATAGAAAATATACATAACGCGGGTTTACGTGATTCCAATCGATTGCAATAGGCATGTAATAAAATAAAGCGGCGTTAAAATAAAAATGGACTGTGACGCTAAACCATGAAGTATCAACTAAAATGATAAATCGATGACGTGACGAATTTGCGGAATAAAAAGAATACCTTGGAAGAAAGCACGGGACATTTTGGCAAATGAATTTTCAAACGCGAAGGTCTTGCAAAAGTTCGTGCGCAGTGCGGGCACTTTGCGGCTACTTTCTTAATGGAGTCTACATTACGGTCCGACGATTTTGTAGAATCCTTAAATCGTTTGGAAGCATAGGTGGAAGGAGAAAAAATAGTGGGCGTACGAATTAATAAATAGTACAAGACAGAACTTGGAACTCCAGTTTCGGATCAAAAGTGTTGATTTTCAGTGTTCCGTTGTCGACAGAATTAAGGTATCGGCGATTAATATAGTGAAAATACAGTTAGAGATGTAAAAGTGTAATGAAGTTTGAGGTTGTAAAATTGTGATAAAGAAACAGTTCATTCTACAAAAGCTATGTTAATAGAATTGTACACGGCGATTATCTTTAAAATTCAGGGCGCTGAAGGCGAAACACAGACTGATATGAAAGGGACCGTGAACAACTGAGACAAAAGTATGTACGAAAACACAAGCCTGATCCAGGCAAAGTGCCACACAGTCGAAGACTACACGTGGGCTAAGATACTGTCAGGTTGCCTAGGCCTAGACAAAAGAGGAACCCATCACTCAAAGAAAGGCTGTCTGTTAGAGAAGTCAATTATCAACAACTAAGAAATGTTACACAATAAATTTTTTGAATGAATCTATCTATCTATCTGTCTATAAACCTGCTTTTACCATGAGGTTTAACCTGAACAGTCGGTCTAGCTATGGAGAAAAATGAGTTTTTAATAATTACCATAGTTGAATAAGTCTGCAGACCAGAGCTGAACAAAGCATGTCTTTGCTAAAAACAAAGTGGCAACTAAGTTACCTGGAGGAGAGATTGAGGGCACTCCGCAAGATGGTTCCGCTTGAACAACGAGAGAATGGATGGGATGTGGAAATAGCTCGACTTGGAATCAAGCTGAGAGTTTGCGTAAAATTTTTTTAGAAAGGATTATATCAGTAACAATATGCCTAAGTTTCGTGACATTGCTCACTAGCATGAGACACGAGAACTGTATGAGATAACAGCAGCTGCGCAGACTCTTGTGATATATTTTCAAACAAATTTCCAAAATGCATAGTGAGAGATATGGTTTAGTAAGCTCCATTAGTAAGTTTTAGCGATAGTCTTTTCAAGTGAAACGGAAGACCTAAATATTACCGATAAGAAAGACGAGGAAATTGTCTATTCGAAAGTATTTTAAATTTTAGTTTATGGAATAAGCACCAAACCTTTGTCATCCATGGTGTATGCTTTTAACACGCGACATCTAAAGTGCCACGTTACAGATCGGTAGTTTGTAAAAACTTGGGCACAGTAAAACCACAGGCTTCGCACATTTCAAAATTAGAAGCTAATCACTGATAAACAATAAATGACTGAGGATTCCAAAAAGTGTAAAATAGACAAAACACGTACTTTTGGATGCAGAACCGGGCAAATTTGTAAATGCGTTTTCAGGTTGTAAGACCGTGAAAAGACGTGTAGGCAATGCGGACAGGGTGCAGATATACGTTTCGCTGGTTTACGAATTTTACGGTACTTTTGGTTTTCTTTTAGTGGATCCTTGTGTGAGCAGGTTGAATGGATAAAGGAGAAATCGTAATAGTAGGCTACACAAATCAAGGTCGTTGCATGGAAGAAGTGAACACTGATGAAATCGAAGCCAATTGGAAATTTACAGTATAAAACTACCGGCCGTTAGAATTTCGTTGTGTATGTGTATGTATGTAGGCACGTGTATATGTATGTATATAAGTGTGTATGTATGTATGCCTGTGTGTATTTATGTATATATGTGTGTATGTATGTATGTATGTATGTATGCATGTATGTATGTATGTGGACTTGAGTGTTTGCATGAATGAGTGCATGCATGTATATATGCCTGCATGTGTGTGTACGTATGAATAAAAGCACATGTTTGGAATAGGGTAAAATGCTAGAACCACAGACTACGTATACAGGCAAGCAATCAAGATGCCCATGTCTACAAAGATACGTTAAAGAAATAATAACAATGAAGCTGCAGTGTGCTCTTGCATGCACATTATAGCCGGTAAAAATCGATTGAACACAGTGTGCACAGTATGCTACGACACAATCAAAAATCCTTGAGAATGAGTTTATTTGACACCGATATCGAGCTATGACCAAAATCAGCTGTCCACATGGCACTGTACAGTTTGATCAATTACATTGAAGTGCAAGCGTGCTTCAACAGAAACGAAAATGAAAATTTGCCTGTGTTGGCGTGTTCGCATACGATGATGCGATCGCTAGGCAATGATCAACACTAAAGCAATCGTGCAACGAAGAGGTTCAGATTTGGAAAAGTGGACGACAACAAAGTAAAAGGTTGTGCAGTATGAAACAGAACAAGCAGCAAGTGGATGGTCGGGAATGAAAATTCTTTTATAACAGCAAAATATCGGTGACGTTGGAAAAAGTACAAGGCGATTGTTCGAATTAAAGCGCATCATAAACCATTACATTCAACGAGACAGTTCCTGAGTACAGAGAGATGTATGCGTGTATGTACCAAATGAGCAGCAGAAACAGTAGGCAAAGCATCATTTAGCTCGATTAAGCGGAAAACAACAGTGATCAGACACCACTAACATCCAACATAAACAAACTGACGAAAGATCTAAATCGTTAAGACCTGGTTTCATAATCTGAATCATTTAGGAAAAACTGACCTTGTGGCGCCAAGCAAGATGTATCGATAAAGAAGACTGCGTCGAAAAGGTCCGTGAACAATAGTGACAGTACAAACAGAGTACTTTGGAACGTCGAGCTTTAACCCCCGGTTTGGTTTTGACCACTTTCACAGTTGACTACAAACATTGAAGCAAAACATGTATCGTTAGTTCGAATAAAGAATCAGGACATAAAACATCTTATTCGAATAGTGAATAGGATGACACACAGAGTGCCGTATTTGTTGTCGATCATGGATGTGCATCTCAAGCAAATGACGCTTTCATGCACCACAGCAATTCAAATGACTAAACACTTCGATTCAGGAGGAACAATGACTCTCACAGCGATAGGTAGTACTCGGCCGATCGGCGACAGACCCAGAGACAGTAATGATGACTTAAAAATTAAACTGGCAAGAAAAAAGTGACCCGCATCACGGATTCTAACAGCAGTCATTTTTCTAGTGAGAGATTGACATTGCCAACATTGTGTTTTTAAAGTTTCAATTTCGCAAGTGATGCCGTTCGCCGATAATCCTTTCCCGCCAACGCAGTAATTAATTCATTAGAATTGTACAAAATTTAAACACAACTAATTATACAATGACATTTGCTTATGCGTTTACCGCAACCTGTTTGCTATTCCTTTCATGCAACAGAATGATACGTACGGCGTAAACATAGCTGAGGAGAGAATAGTAGGGCGAGCAATAGAAAGCACAGGAAATCATGATCACCAAAGCGTATCTCTTTGGTTAGAGGCCTGAAGGAACGCACGTCGCGGCGAGAGAACGATGGCGATCTTCAACAAGCAATCTTTCTTGATTACCTTCTACGGTTGAAAACGATTAAGGATGGGGATCGTTTGATACTTTAGACTTTTCCATATGGAAGTGCACCTGGTTTGTTGTAAAGATGGAGTAATCTCATCGAAAGCGCTTGAAAAAAGTGCTACCGCTAACCGACCATCATACCAGATATGCTCATAGCGAAATGGTGATTTAGGAACAAGTTGTATTAGTTTATCTTCGTCCACAACTGAAAAAGCATGTTTTCAGATGTATCTGTTTTGCAGATTAGGACGATATTAAACCCTATATAAGTAATTGATTCGAAATATGTCCGTCTTCGCCTAAGTAAGCGTAACACAATCATAATGTTGATGAACAACACGAGAATAGCGTGTTGGCGTTAAATTCTATCCTCTTTTATATCATGTTCTAGACATATACTACGGCGGTGCTTTCAAATCGGCCGTGCAAAAAATTAATTTCTCCACACGTCTCATCCGCTTTTCTCGTTGAATGTTAGCGCTATCTGTGGGCAAAATGTACCATTTTTCGTATCAACTGAGGCCAATTTTGAACGAATGGGATACCAGGAATGGCTGTGAAACTTTTGTCCCAAAACTTTTGGTTACGGCATTAGCTAATAAACTGGATCATATGTGGAAATTATCAATCAAGGCGGACAACAAACATCGTTCAGGCGAAAAATTATAACTTGATGTCGGGATCTACTAGTCAATGTTTTAAAAATCTCTTTTGCTGAAAATTCGTGTATACGAATAAAACCAATACTTCTTCTATACTACTCAAGTTAATACAATATAGCATCAATGATGAGTTACGTTCTCTAGTATACATTGAGGCATTCGATTCACATAATCATAGAATGAACGGTAACAAAAAGGAGAACTGAAGATATGTTTCCTGTGCACATACAGCGGTGAGATGAGATACACCGGTCCACGAAAGCGTATGTATGAAAGCACAAGCCTGATCCAGGCAAAGTGCCGCACAGTCATAGACTGCACGTGGGCTAAGATACTGTCAGGTTGCCCATGCCTAAACAGATATGAGAAAGAAAATAGAGCACGAGAGCGTGCCCATGTTCAACAAGGGAAGTAAAGTTACAGACAGCTTACCTTCGGATGAAGAACCGGGCAGATTCGCAAATGTACTTTCACATTGCGAACTCGGGAAAAAGTGCGAAAACAATGTGGACATTGCCCAACGTCCCCAAAGAGCTGGTGGGGATGTTCAGCCTACAGGAGGAAGACGAAAACCTTTAAACATCAACCCAAATTCGGTTTATTTTAGCTTTAGAAATAAAAAATGTGAATGCATATCGTGTTCAGTTTAAATAGGCTTACATAATCCATCAAAACATGATTGTGATGAGGCGAATCCCTATTTGCCAGTAGGTCATGAGTTGGAAGCATTTCATCAGCAATTCGAATGTCGGCTTGCGTAATCTAAAGTATAGGACATTAAATCTCTATCACGATTATTTCGATGCCAGAATGCCAAGTCAAGAAGAGCGAGCATTATAAATCAGACGTATTCGGAAGTAGAAACTCAATGTTTTCGGTTAAAGCATTGAATTGAGTAAAAACATTGGAACGTGGGATAAGATATTCTCAGCCAAAATAGCCGGAAGAGTAATGACTAAAAAATGTACCGGAAGAACTATATCAAGTCTGCTAATGCAGTATATCATGGGAGCCAGCTTCAGCTATACGCCCCAAGCGTGTTATTATGATTGACTACGCTTCTATGTATCACGGTGTAGTACCAATCGTTCAATGTTCAAAAGAATGTGCAGTGTTTAACCTGTTGATAGTGTCTGACTAGTGCCCACGTGGTCAGAGTTCAGTAGCCGGCATTAGCACTCTCAGCTTATCATTTTGAAGTTGACTGTCTAAAAAGTGATCAGCTGTTGAGCAAGTTCCTTCAACAACAAGCTGTCAACGTCAAGAATTTTAACTCTCGTTTACAAACATCCTTGTACCGTAGCAGAGACCAACCGTGATTGCTAATCGCGGGGATAAATAGTAAAAAAATCTAGCCTGGTGCCAGACGAAATCAGCTAGACATAGTAGCGTGTCTCCACGGATAAAATAGCTGTAATTTTCACGATTGGGTAAGAATTACTCGTTTTTTAATTGTCCAAATTATGCAGCATTAATTGCTAACACAAACGATTTATTGACTAGCTTAGAAACTTGCACAAGAGCTGCACCGTGTATTCAAACAGATTGTAGAGCAGGTATTGTTGGATTAAAAAAGTGATGACAAGATCGCAAACTGATGCTAGCAGGTACTGCGAAACTTAAACAAAAACGAGACTGAAAAATAGCGCTTTGGAACTGAAGAATCATTCGTGGAATAACCTGCGGTTAAGGCAGGCCAACCGTACAACAAAACGCACCTTAGGATGAAGCACAGGGCAACTGGGCAAATGAATTCTCACGTTACTTGCCCGTGTAAATTGACGCAAACAATGTGGGCAAGTCCCAGGGGTTAGAATTCTGACACGTAATGGCTTTAGTGTTTGCTTGGTGTATCCTTCCACAGGAGGATTGCCCGTAGACTTTGGGAAAAGGAAAAAATAATAAAACATTCGTACATGTAAGACTAGAGAGACGAAGTTCTGCGTTTGAGTGAATCGAGAACGCATGAGTACATCAAGGTACCAAAAGGTTGACTAGTTCAAGTTGAAAGTTCAAGAGACGCTAATGTACTTTTATTTCATATTAGTGGCAACGATGGAAGGGTTGATTAGAAAAATCGGAAACATTGTCATTACTGCTCATGATCATCCAAGGTTGGCAGTCCACTAATTAATAACCAAAAATTGATTGAAAATGTCACCAATTCATAGAAAGGAAACGTTACAACTCCGTCATTTTGTGTAGATACAATCACCAAATTCAGACGGTGAAAAAGTCTGATTTACATCAGTGTTTGTTAGTGTCGTTTGACAGTCACAAGAACAAAACAAAACATTGAAAGCTAGTTATCGTTGATTACGAAGAGAGTGTTTGTTGATAACGATATTGAACGACAGGCATATGTGCTCTTCTCATCCATCAAGCACCTAGCGGTTATTTAGGCATGTTGCTGAATTTTCAATTTGCTGGTGGTAGCGGGATTTAATAAATGAAATAGAATAGAAATGGCAACGAGACTTCAGTGCGTTTTCGCATGCAGCTCATTACCGGTGGCAAATCACTTTAGCAAAGTGTTGGCTGCACGATTGCACATCGAAGCGTCAGGAGAAAGAATCCTGGACATTAGTTCAAAACAACGGTGTCCTTCGTGTGACCGATTTATTCATAATCTTCTTATCGATATATCACAGCAACTCCCCAACTAATTAGTTGAATCTCAATCTTCATCAATTACTAGATAAAAGCATATTGCAATGCTATCTAAAGCTGGTTCTGGTTTAACTAAAATTGGAACATCAGTCTCTGGAACAAATAGTTTTCCAGATTATACAGACAATTTGCCTTTCTCGTCATTGGTATACAGTTTATTGTCTTGCATCAAAGTGTCGCATAGCCAGGTTGTTCAGGCTAAAACATATACTAGCAAGGAAAATATACGTAAAAGCACCCGTGTATTCGGAGAAAATTTAACATCAACATTAACGATGTGGCTTGTGATCCTCAAACATGGGGCAAGATTTAAAAAGAAACACTACAACACTAAAACTGCTGATAAATGATTCTAGCCAAGTAGGATGGATGTGGGGACAAAGTTGGGTAGAACAGCAAGATATTCAAACACGAATCAATTAAAAATACTTACAACAGCGCTGGAGGAAGAAATGCTCTTGTGAAGGTCAGCTGTCTGTGGAAAAGAAAAAATCCATTAGAAAGTGCGTAACCATTATTATATCAACAACATTTTAGGATAAATGAAAACGGTATTGAAGTATATAGTGACTGGTGAATAACGGCAACAATTTACAAGTTACACTAATTAAAATCATTCGCAGAAGCTAGTGAATGCCCAGGAATTCGTAGAGTTCAATGTGTCACAATAGTATAAAACGCTGTTCAATCCGCTGAGCACGAGATTACCTCACGCACTTGGGATGTACATCAATGGTCAACATCAACCGAAGGCCAAAAACAACAACGGGAACGGCACATGCAATAATATCGCAATTATGAATTCTTCGTTCTACAAGCATCAGTATCAATTGATCTCTACCAAATAAAGCTGAACGTCTAATTGTTTCAAACGTTGTCGGATAAAGGTAAGGTTCATTCGATGCGTGGAGTCTATACCCAGGCGGAAAATATCCCTTTAGCTTATATTTCCGATCGTGCATTAGGAGATCATTTAATCTTTTACAATTTGAGGATGACACAACAGCGGTGTGAATCGAACATTGTAGAGTTAGTTTGATTAGTAGCTTGGAGGAACATTAGAATATTTGTACATTATACATACTTAACATGACTTCGGGCTCATATTTTGGAAGGGCAGTTTCAATCTCATAAGCGGAAAATAAGCGCAATAGGTTATTTGGTTTGATTTCTCAGTAAGAGTGATTTTAATTTGTGGCTTGCTTAGTAAGTGAAACATTGGAGCAGTTTTTGAGGCCCATATAGGAAACCTTCAAATAGCCAGATTTACAATTAACTAAACTTTGGTAGTAAACGAAGTGGTGTACAAAGGACACACATGGAATCGGAGTTCTGGAACCGAGTAGAGTCCGATAGACCGTACGTAATGATGGCCAATATGGCACAAGAATACTTCTGCACAGTTTCACAATCGCGTGAAATGTCGTAAGTGGAAAGGGAAGAATAATAAAATAAAGCTTTAAGATGAATAGCTTTAGCAGCTTCATTACTTATTCGCTTACAATTTCAACGTGAATCAAGAATTGGAAATAAGATGTACGGAAAACTACATTGTAACGGAGATTCGGTTACATCCACATAGGGGTTTCCAGTCTCCAGGTAGGAGGGAAAATAGCTATTTCCAACCGACGGTAACACAGTAGACTGCTATTAAAAGCGTTGACTGCGATAAGTAAACCAAGTTCGAGCTTTTGAGTAAATGTTTTGATAATGAGTTCACATGAGCCCTGCATTGCTACAAAGCACCGTCCAAAATAGATAAGGGTAAGCAACAATAACAAGGTACGCAAACCGCCAAATCTGCAACAGATCTTCCATGAGTGTAAGCAACTTAAGACAAAATGATTGCACATATGATCACTTCGTCTCACTTGAAGTGTCACGTCATTAAAAGGACTGTCAACCCCTTTTCTTCCAGACGGTTCCGCGTACTGTACGATATCAAGTTACACATACCACTGCATTTTCAATGTAGACATTCATGCATATGTCAATTCTTTCATCTCTGGCTCAGCAGAATATATTTTTCGCAAAGGTGTGAGTTCGAAAAATATTTGTTTTTAAATATAGTGAATCTTTAATTGTACTATATTACATTATCATTCGAGAGATACATGAGCGACCATTATTCAGTCTAATGGAAACATAGAAGCAAGCACACTCAAGTATTAACAGCGTTGAGTAAACGAGCAATATATCAGGGAGTACTCGCATAAAAATGAGAAATAGTACAAAAAAGAATCTGAGAAAAGTAATTGCACATTCACATCTCTCTCTCAATACACTGCTATAAACATTCGTGCGATACACTTATATTACTAGAATTGAATGGAATGAATCAAAACTTAGAAAACGACGAGACAAGTGCTAAATTTGTAAAGAATAATGGTCGTAACTCATCAACAGTGATAATAAAGTTAGCGCGGTTTAACCACAGGTCGCAATCACTATGCAAATGTACAACAGTGCGTCAACGTAAAAAATGCATACCATCACATCGACGGTAGCCTTGGGCGTGGACGAAAGGCCAATGGATGATTCTTTGGGTGTGCCTTGTTTCAAAGCTTTGGAGCTAGATTTTGATGGATACGGCTTTTCATCTTCTATATTTGTTTCTGTGTTAGGTGTACTGTGATGTGGTATCAATTCTGGGTTGTTAGCAATTGATAGTTCGGTGACGCTAGTTGGACACACCTGTGACGACAAAAAAGAGATAATCGAGAACAATGAAAAGATCTTCATGGAATTGTTATCACGTGCACGAGTAGAAACCTACTTGGGCAGCCTAGCGACTTATCCAGTAGGTAAGAAAATACCTCTTGCTTCGGGCTAAGGAACACGACACAAATGCTGGCTAAATATGGATATACAACTCCCACCTCGAGGCTAGTGGATACAGATAACAATTATAAAAGGTAAGACCATAAACAAAGCAATTAATTTCGACATTACTGATTAGATATCTTGATATTACTACACATACTATTCATATACCTATATATACTCTATACTCCCTCTATTTAACAATAGTATATATCGAAATAGATAATAGTATATATGGTAGCAAGGCATGTATGTATGTATGTATGTATGTATGTATGTATGTATGTATGTATGTATGTATGTATGTATGTATGTATGTATGTATGTATGTATGTATGTATGTATGTATGTATGTATGTATGTATGTATGTATGTATGTAATCACTATATAGTAATCATAAAATATAAACACAAGATCGGAATCGTTTATTGTATATACGTATGTATGAAAACACAAGCCTGATTCTGGCAAAGTGCCGCATAGACAAGGACTGCGCGTGGGCTAAGATAAAGTGTCAGGTTGTCTAGGCACAGACAGATATGAGAAATTAAAATAGAAATTTTTTATTACTCGCTACATGGTTGTCCCTCACATCAATATGTGCTTTATTATTGACAACGATTCGGCCAAATGAAAGCGGAACAGCAATTTTAAGGCTCACTGAACCTGATCTTAATGTCTCACACCTGATGACGGCAAACAGCGAGAAACCGGTAGTGGTGTGTAAGGGATGGGGATGTGAGCACCACAATATATCAGTAATTCGCTAAATTTTATGGATTCGATGAATGTCGGTATGAAGTAAAACAAGAATTTATTTGCACTATCGCTGTGTTACGTCGATCAACACTGGTAGCGAACTACGTGGAACAACGCGTTGCAGTCCCATTGTTAGTATTCCTTTGTTGCGTATTCGTCTAAACCTGGGTAATATGAGAGCATCTGAGTTAACGTGCTTCATTACGTAAGTCCAAACTTGTCATTTCATGCGACATGATTCTAGTTTACAAATATTTTGCAAAAATAATCAAAACCTGTAAGTAAAAAACAAACTAATGATACTAACCTTATCATCAGTGGAATTTTTAAGGGCACTGGTGGTTTCATTTGGTTTACAGGATTTCTCACTTATGCGTTTAGAGTAACGTGCCGGCCGGTTTGTGAGAGGCTTGGTTAGGTCGTGTCCAGTTTCGAAGGTTTCCGTGGCTTCAAGTACCGAGTTGGGGGGAAATATGTTCCCAGAAATTGCTTTGGGGTGCTTAGTGGATTGATGCTGCTCAACGAAACTCGCTGAAATGTTCATCTGAATAGTGGACGAATCATTTAGCGTTGTTTTCGGGCTGCTGGAAAGATCAGGGCTTGAATCAATCGAATGATTAAGCGATACAGTCTTTGTATCTGATCTCTTCCTATATGATGGATCCTTTCGCTTAGCAAATGATTGCTGCGACTTTTTTGGGTATTTGATGAAGCTGTCCCAATCTAACAAAGAACGACGACCAGTTCGGAAATTGTTGGATTGAGCAGTAACGGGAACGCCAGCTGAGGTCAAATTATGTTCACTGGACGATGTACGGGTATTACTAATATCGGTTTGAGATGGCTGATGCTTCGGAGAAGGCATGGTTACTAAAATGGTAGAATAAATAAAAAAATTACTGGGTCTTACAAAAACGAATGTCATAACATGTTTCAACAGCGAACAACTTTAAAGCGTCAATAATGTTAAGCAAAGCAAGAAGAGTAGTATGGTATGCTGTTAAAGCACAGTCAGAGACTGCACGTGGGCGATATTACTGTCAGGTTGCCCAGGCCTAGACAGGTAAGGAAAAGGAAAATAACAATGGCAGCGAGACTCCAGCGTGTACTCGCATGCAGCTTATTACCGGTGGCAAATCAATTTAGCACGGCGTTAGCTGCACAGCACGGAAGTTCATCAGATTGCACATCTGCATGCATCAACACCATAGCCTGAATCGACAGCTTTGATCAAAGCGATACTTGAAGAGCTTTGATCCAGCTGCTCCGGGCCAAAAGCAAGTTTGTTGTACAGGAGTGTCCGCGGCAAAACCCATTTTGTTCGACAGCGACAGCGTTCGTGTTCTCCATAAAAACCATCAAATCTTCGGATAAAATAGATTCCATCACTTTGGAAAGCACTGGGGGCAGAGTGACTGGGCAGTACTTTGCAGGGTTACTGCGGTTTCCACATTTATAGATTGGGGTAATGATTCCGTCTCCAATCTTCGGGAACATGGAAGGTATCGATCAAACGTTGGAAGTACATGGAAAGTGGTTCACAAAGTTATGCAGCAACCGCACGCAATGCTTTCGGCGTGATTCGGTCAACTCCCGGTGATGAATTGTCGCGGAGCTGCATGATCTCTTTATATACGCGTTCAGCGGTGAACAAAATAGTCTAGGTGGGGGTGTGGTGGTTGGCAATTCTGGGATACCGGCATATATGTATGTATGTATGAAAGCACAAGCCTGATCCAGGCAAAGTGCCGCACAGTCAGAGACTGCACGTGGGCTAAGATACTGTCAGGTTGCCCAGGTTACCGGCATATAGCGATCCATCAGGGTATTTTCGGCTTCCATAGAAGTCGATTTGGAGCCGCCTTCAATTTTGAGTGAGGGGATACTAGTTTTCACTTTTCTGTTGTCGTTTGTAAGACGGTATAGTAGTTTTCGGTTGTTCAGAACACGTGCAGTCAACTTGTTATGGTATGTTGATAATTAAATCATCATCGATCCCTTTGACTGCTAACTCCAATGGTTTTAAAACATATGGTATTATTAAGCTACAAGAGTCTTCAGACGTGGCATAAACTGCTTGGTGCCTCCGTTTCCCCTTCATTATTGAGCCCACATGCTTTACTGACTGATCGAATGCAACGCTTCATATTATTTCTGACGCATATCCATTCTTTATTTTATTGCACACAAAAAGGAATCCTTCGCCTGTTTTCCAGTAATCGATGGATGAAAAGAGAAATACAGTGGGACGTTTTTTTAGAGATGGTACTGGCATAGGTCGACTCAGCGGCAAATTACATTTCAGTAGCAATCGCAAGACATTTCTGTGAATATCGCATTGAAAAGAATATTTAGCGAACCGCCGGGATAAACGTACTGAATTGCAGGCTCTGAAAACTTCATCGAGTGCATGCATTTGGAGGTGAAGTTCTTTGGATCAGAGAATTTAAATGAAAATCTCGACTGAATGAACGTAAAAGCTAAATCTACGCAAGTGTTTCAGAAGGAAGGACGGTTATCTGTGCATCTTTTCTGTCTAGTGCTAATAGACGGGATGATCGATTCGTGTCCATGACTGATCACCATTAGGCGGACGCCATGTTGTACACTGCCGCTTTTTATGCCGAAACGAAGTGCTACTACTAAACAGCCTTTGCTGTGAACATAGGTGCAGGAAGAGTTCGCCATTGTCTGTAAGCTAAGCATGGAGTCTGAATGCACGAACGAGTCGGTACTTGGGATCCGGTCAAGCTGATGTCGAATTAATTTTGATTGACTAAGCCAAGGTCGCATTGTTAGACTGGATCCAAATCGACAGCCGCCTTTGTGCAGTAAGACTACATGGTTCGTGTAAAGAAGGTCAATGTCGAAATAAATACCGCAACCTGTTTGTGCTTGTTGTCAATGCACCAATTAATTGTAGCTCTGCACTTGCAACGGATGATTTCTATAGAAAAGTACAAAAAGAAATGACATCGTTATTTTAAATGGAGACATTAATGCGCATGCAGGTCGTCTATCTTAAAACGAGCATCTCTTGGGTTCGACTGTCATCAAAATGATAATGACGAAAGATTGTTTCGCCTGCGCTCATTGAACGAGCTTTACTTTACCAGTAAGAACTTCCGGTATTAGAAGAGTCAATGTTCCACTTGAAAATATCCTTCTAGAGTATAGAAATCCTAGAAGGGGCAAAAGGCGGCTGAAAATGATCAGTTTGAAAAGCTAACGAGTGTATTCACATGCGGCAAAACACTGATTTGTTTTTACAGACTAATGTACCAAAGTCAATAAATTTCTGCTGATGGAATATATGATAAGTTACGACGGCTTAGTAAGCGCAAACTAGTTGCCAGTTTAAAGACCGATCAGAAAAGTTGGTGGAATTCCAAGGCTACTGTTGGGTGAGTCATGTTGTGCCTCGTTCCCCCATTCTCACTATATTCAAATTGTCTGACTTGCCCATGACAGCGAACTTCCATCGGTCTCACTCTGCACTTTCCCACGATTATTTTGTACCCCACACGTTCTCTGTTGTTGTCATATGAATAGAAAACATGTCCACAGCCAAATGCACTCTCTGGACTTCCGCTCAACGTTCCATTCCGGCCTTGTTCTGTTTTACTGACTGTCGGGTTAAGAACAACGCATGGATTGATATGACGAAACGACTGTCTCCGCTGCAACATCAACACTTCACCCATCACAACAGTTTCTAAAATTGCATCTGCGGCAGCTAGCTAATTTTTGAAACCTCTTTCAGTACATCAGAACTAGTGGTAGCAGGCGTTTTGGCGTTATAAGGCAGATACAGGGTTCGTCAATTTTAACATGTACAAGCGCATTGAGCAATGGGCAGGACATTTTGAGTTGCAGTTTAACTGGCATTCTGCACCTGCCACTTTTAAGGATACAGAAGAATGTACCGCGAAAATTCTACACTATCGGAGATCTACAATGAACGCCGAAGCCGAAGCGCTACAGGACGTCTGGTCTTGATGCCTAAATACCGTCATTTTTCAAAGACTATGGTTGCACCCTAGTTTGCACACCTTGTTCGCCAATTAACGCGATCCGATTTCTTGGAGAAAATTCGCAATTGCCTCGAATATTCCAAAACGGACAGTGTGATCGTGTATCAATCTCAGTTGAACCGATCCTAAAATTCAGGCCTTTATCTTTCTTCACTCGTTGAGTGCAAAACAGCAATAGCAGATCCGTGAGGAACAGACTGGGTTTCATTCCGGTCGAGGTTGTATAGATTAAATCTTACATTCCGACACAGAATGTTCCAGTAGTTTGTTCCGATCTTGGAAGCATTGTTTGCCAAGCCTCAGACAGGGTTTATGTATGTATGTATTTATTTGTATGTATGTATGTATTTTGAAATGTGCTAAG
>JACCGJ010014450.1:0-19019 GCA_013407085.1 Atriophallophorus winterbourni
CAAGCCTGATCCAGGCAAAGTGCCGTAAAGTCAGAGACTGCACGTGGGCTAAGATACTGTCAGGTCGCCTAGCACTTCTGTGCTGTGCGGCTAACACCGTGCTAAATTGATTAGCCATCGGTAGTGAGCTGCATGCTGAAACATGCTGGAGTCTCACTGCCATTTCTATTCTATTTTCTCTCTCATATCTGTCTAGGCCTGGGCAACCCGACAGCATCTTAGCCCACATGTAGTTTGTGAATGCACGGCACTTTGCTTGGATCAGGCTTGTATGGTATGGTAAGAAAGCACAAGCCTGATCCAGGCAAAGTGCCGCACAGTCAGAGACTGCACGTGGTCTAAGATACTGTCAGGTTGCCCAGGCCTAGACAGATACGAGAAATAAAATAGAAATGGCAGTGAGACTCCAGGATCAGGCTTGTGCTTTCAATCAGTGTTGCGTGCTACACTACTTTATGTCTGCGAAACATGGTCAATCCGAGCGGAAGATGTCCGTCGGCTTTCTGTTTATGACACCCATGGCCTGCGTAGGATAACTCGCATTCGGTGGCAGCATCGCGTTACAAATATAGATGTCTACAAGTGGGTGTTAGGACCAGGTTGCCACGGACTGAGAGAAATGCTGATGTTTGCTCGTTTGCGATGGTTCGGACATGTTTTAAGAACGCCTCGTCACCGTTTACCGTACCGCGCCTTATTCGCAGAGCCTAGCAGAAACGATCGGGTGGTCTGTCCATGACGTGGCGCGTTGGTATGAAGAAACTCACCGTAGCGCTAGGCTCAGTTGGGCGTATTCGTTTGCTTGGATGGAGTCCAAAAGCTCCAGATAATAGTTGGCTGGAAACCTTATGATATGTGGCTGCAAACCGAAGTCAGTGGCGGCAGTGTCTATTATCATGTCTTAATTTTTTATCCGGTATTATTTTATATAAAAACCCACAAAATCGCATGCTGTGAAACTACAAAAAACAAGATGCTTTTGCATATTTTGCTTGCCTGCTTCCCCTTTTCGCACGATTGCTTATCTGCTTTTCCTGCTACATATTGCTTTGCACTTTGTCTGGCCCCAGACTTGTGCTTTATGGTGATGATTATGATTGTCAAATGTTTCATTCTGGCAGAGTTCAGTAGAAGTTCGTTGAGTAATGCCTATCTGCTGATGGCGTCGATATCTTATTGCAGAATTTCATAATCCCTTTATCATTTGATTGTGCGACTTATTTTTAGATTATCCGCAAACATCATGCAAGGTGATTGTAGACTCCGTATTATATGATTCACGTAAAGCAAAAACAAAAGAGGGCCTAGAACCGGCCATTGCGGTAGCCACTACTTACAGTTAAAAAGTGTCGATTGATTAGCACAGCCCACTTACGATTTACCAAAAAACTGCGGAGCGATTTCAAAAGCGAGACTCCAAGCCCGCAGGAGCAGCTTTCCATGGTTAACCTTGTCAAACGCCTTCGAACAGAAAATGAAAATCAAGTCAACTGATATCTTATTGTCTCTTACTTCTGCCCAAGGCTCTCTTGTGGATATGTAGTTGGTTATAGATGATCGACCCTTGATATCATCATCATGATCATGAAGCACAAGTCTGGAGCCAGACAAAGTGCCAAGCAATAGGAAGCCGGAAAAGCAGATAAGCAAGCGCGTGGAAAAGGGAAAGCAGGCAAGCGGGATACGCAAAAGCAAATTCACAAAAAAGCATCTTGTTTTTGTAGTTTCACTGCATGCGATTTTTTGGTTTTTAGTTTTTGTTTTGTTTTTTGTTTTTATGTAAAATAACACCAGATAAAAAAATTATGACACATAATAAAATACACTGGCACCACTGACTTCGGTTTGTAGCCATATCGCGTAAGGTTTCCAGCCAACTATTAGGTGGAGCTTTTGGACCCCACCCAGGCAAACGAATACGCCCAACTGAGCCAAGCGCTACGGTGAGTTTCTTCATCCCAACGCGCCACGTCATGGACTGAACACCCGATCTTTTCTCCCAGCTTCTGTCAGACTCTGCGAATAAGGCGCGGTACGGTAAACAGTGAATAGGCATTCTTAAAACATGTCCCAACTATCGCAAGCGAGCAAGCATCAGCATTTCTCTCTCCCTTGATAAACCAATGTTGTGCAGGTGTAAGTACGACCGATGATAAACATAACTTTCAATGCTACGTTTTACTATGGTATGGTATGAAAGCACAAGCCTGACCCAGGCAAAGTGCCGCACAGTCAGAGACTGCGCGTGGGCTAAGATACTCTCAGGTTGCCTACTAACAAACTACAAGTAATAGCAGGTGCAGTGCTCAAGGAAAGTTTTAGCAAGTCGTTCCAGATCGATTGCTTTGATGAGCTGGATCCATTTTTGATATGTTTCCCAATGACACTCTCACTAATGACTCTCCCCACAGTTCCTTTTCTCAATCTCTGCAACCATTTGTCCACCGTTTTGCTGAAACAGCAGAGGCAAAACTCAACGAAATTGAAATGGAAAGAAAATCAAGGGAGCTGATAAAATGGGAGAGGGAGATTGCTTTGGAAATCGAAATTAAGATAAGAGAGATAAAAGTTAGAAAATCCTATTTGGAAAAAATGATGTGTCTTTAATCCGATGACGAATAATTTTCAGAAAATAATTTCGCCACCGTGACTCGAACCTGCGACCTCAGGTTTATTAGGCGAAGCACATGACCAGTGCACCACTAGCTCACTGACGCATTGTCTAAATTAAAAGTAGTTAGATAGACGTTTTATTTCAATGCTACATCCCTTTTCAGCCTAGCCAAAATTGGTGGTGGAGATAACGCTTACCAAAAATACTAATGATCACTGGAGTTTTGCATTTTCAATTAATTTTTCAAATGGTGCCATGGGTTTAACATGCTTTTTGTTTCATAAACCAGAATGAACTAATTATTCCTAGATTGTCTTTTTAATTTTAAAATGTTTCCAAAAATACAAATGAACCGAATATTTCAAAGAACAAAATAATCAGTGGTGCTAGGCTCGAATGATTCGAATTTACGAACGAAACTTCTCTTGCTAAAAAATGATGGGCAGAATAAAATAGACCAATGTAATTGTTTGTGCTAAACTTCAAGTTGAAAGGCAATCTTTTACTGCATACTAAAATAACCACGATTGAAATGCATAAAGCGTGAAAATAATCCAATTTTATATTCAAATATCCCGGATTTTAAATTGTAAGTTCAAAGTGCAGTTGTTCAGTTCGTTGCCTCGCATAGTTATTATTTTTTGGCCTTGTTTGCTTCTTTCTGATTAATGCTAGTAAAATCACTTTTGAGGGTCTAATAAAAATTTTGAAACATCGGATTTTGTCTTCTTGTTTGGTAGCGAATTTTGTGTGCGTTCCTTCAAGCGGGAATTGCGATTAACGGATCCTTCGATAGATTAGCGCATTTTTTACCTTGGTTTCCATTCCTTGGATTTTCTTGTGTGTATTGTAGCGGACCAGTGAAGCTAATATAAAAACACGCAGTACAAAAGTAAGCGATCTGACTCACGAACAGTTCTTTCGATCCCCGTACATATAATCCGCGATCCCTCTTCAGTAATTCCTTGTTGTTCTTGTGATGACTTCAATTTTTCTACTCGAAATATTACGTTCCCGAGAGGAAATTCATAAAAACCCAGATCGACCAAAAATGCGGGTAACGCGCAAAACAGAAGTGTATTGTGATTAATTGATGAGTTGATTATGTACAATCTCGTATTCAACAGAAGAATTTTGTTAACTGAGTTATCGAACAAAAATCGGTGAAATGTGAGTGATAACGTTAACAGGGAATAGATAAATCTGTAGTGATATTGATCGTCTGAGCGAAACGATATTGTGTGATGATTGTTTGAATAACAATCAATACTAATCGATAATTCTGTAATTCAAATTCTCGTTATTAGTTACATTAATTATTACACACTGTGTGATTCAAGTGAGTGTGGTTATTCTCAATTTAATTCTTGGGTTGGTTAATTAACTCAATTCAATACAATTCAATTCATCACAATTGGCGTCGCGATCAGCTATGTCGTTTCCACAAAATTTCGGATCTCTCAATATTCATGGAACCCCTAGAGAAATTGAAAATTACCCGGAACGTTTTAAACTTTGGTGTCTCACCAAGAGTCAAATGCCTGATTCAATTATCACTGTGCATTTTCTTACTTCAACAGGAGAAGATGCTTATGCTCTGTTGAAAAACCTATCATTCCCTATCCTACCTGCAAAGAAGACTTTTAATGAATTGAAATCAATTCTATTAGCGCATGTCACTCCGAAAAATTTCGAAATTGCTGGACGTGCACGCTTCAATACAGTGCAAAGACAAGAAAACCAATCTATTCGTCTATTTATTCTGGAATTGCAAATACAGGCTACACGTTGTGCATTCGAAGATAAACTATATGATCATTTAAGAGATCGTTTAATTGCTGGTATCAATGAACCCGATTTATATCGCCAGTTATTGATGTTGAATAATCCAACCTATAAAAATGTCAAGAGAATATGCGAACATTATGAAGATGTTTCAAAATAAATTAATCGTCAAATTAATGCTGACACTAACTGTTTTGTTCGGAACCTTTAGATCTAAACCTCAGTCCAGCAACCGACCACAGCGACAAAGTGATTCTGATGTCAAACCAGACAGAGTAAGCAAATTCGGCAAAAGCAAGTCTAATTTTGACAATCAGAAGTTTGGAAAATGTGCATCTTGTGGCAAGTTACATTCTTGATTTACTTGTCCATTTCGTAATGCTAAATGTTTTAAGTGTGGTAAACTTGGACATATTCAGTCAGTTTGTCGAAATTCTAAGACATGTTATGTGCATAGTAATGATACAAAAGTCGTCAATGTTGAAAATCAAATCAGCTCACTATCATTATCAGTGTCGCCATACACAGTGTCTCATATTCGTAAACGTATATTCAGTAGTTATGGTTCCAAAGAATTTATACTTGATACAGGAAGTGTGGAATCATTGATTTCATTGAATGACTTGAAACATTTTGCCCCTGATGCTCAAATTCATCAATCTGACATTTCGATTCACGGCGTTACAGGACATTTTGTACCTGTTGTCGGAGTTTGCTCTATTCCAGTCAGATATTGTACTGCCAAACCAGTTGAGTGTTCATTCGTTGTCACGAAATCTAGTCCACCTATCCTTGGATTGAAATCGCTGAAGTTACTCAATATTGACTTTTCCTTTTTGTCTAAAAGTTTATTATCAAAAATTGACTCTCATGCAATGAAAGATTTAACTCGTCAGTGTGCATCGCATTCCGGTGGCATGAACATAAAACCTGTTCATTCAGAAATAACTGGTGATCCTATATTTT
This sequence comes from Atriophallophorus winterbourni, assembly GCA_013407085.1. Taxonomy (NCBI): domain Eukaryota; kingdom Metazoa; phylum Platyhelminthes; class Trematoda; order Plagiorchiida; family Microphallidae; genus Atriophallophorus; species Atriophallophorus winterbourni. The sequence goes on from JACCGJ010014450.1 coordinate 5,366, forward strand.
TGAAACGTCGCCTGATTGCATATGGTTTAAGAGAACCTGTCGGAAAATGCCAATACTCATATGCAGACAAACGATGATGATATATTAACTACGCCGCTTGGCGAAAAACGAAACGGTGACTTTCATACATCCTATCATAGTATGGAGAACGCTCCCGTTACCCTGGATATTCAAACTGCATCTGGACAGACAGTTCGACCGATTTCTAACAGTGCCATTGCTCGTGCTAAAGTTCTTTTGTTTTGATGATAAAATTTGACTTCCTTTTCAACCGACTCAAGCGCTACTCCTGTTAACACGTCCTCATCCGCCTGTATCATTGATTCAAATGGAAAATCTAGTTCTCATTACAAAAAAGTGGCTTCAAAGTTAGAAAACTTCAGAATTCATCAGATAGCATTTCAAATATATCAGCGAACTCATCTTATCGAGCGAATTTAGCACTGCCTTTTAGCTCATCTAAACGATCGTCAGATATTGTACTTTTCGAAACCGCTAGAGGAAAAGTCTTACTGGCACCTTCGACTACTACCATTGAAAAAGCGAGACTATTGTTGACAACTGCGGATGACGTTTCGGGTTCGCTGAAACCTCCGTGGAGATCAGAACGTTTGTTGAACAAGCCGTACCGGGATTATACAAAACTCAGGATCATTCGCAAACTGTGGTGAATGTGGTGACTGTTCGATTAACGATCAATAATATTCAATCATTCATCATCATTCATTCGACAATAATCAATAATACTGCTATTCAAGTTCTCGTTGTAAAACCTATATTATTCAATACATTTTGTGTAATTGGAGTGAGCGTGGTTTGTTCTAACTTCGATTCTTGGGTTGGTTATTTCATTTAATTCAAAACAATTCAATTCATCACAACGTCGTTGGGTAGAATTGGTTTTAACATTCCCACTCTGAAAGGCAAATTTCTGTGTAGAGAGAGTAAATTCATTGCACGATAATAAATCCTGTTTGATAATTTTGATAGTTTGATATCTTTCCTCAGCCATGGTGCTCAGGCATTAATGGAATATTTCATAACAGAATGTACGAACTTATTAACTAACCGGGGTATGGTTTCGGGTGTGAAAATCATGAATATCCTTTTAAGAATAAATTAATAAAAAAATATATAAGGCAGGTTTTATTGTACACTGTCCAGTAATCATTCACAGACATAAGGTCAAACGACATCCACGTACAAAAATCATTTCATGTGGTGGTCTAGACGAGAGGTTGCTTATCAAGATTATACGTGCGGTGCAGAGATTTTCCACGCCACACAATTTTACAGGATTAAATGGTAACTCATTTGTCTTTGACTAACAAAGTAATGTGCACAGGTCCTGTTTTAATGCCACAGAGTCATCAAAAAACCCAAAACGTTTCCATATTTTATTATCACCAACAAACAGCGTCAAGTTAAATTCAATATCCTCTAACAATCGTTCATATACACCAAGAACAGAAGAGATCCAAGAACCGAGCCGTTTGAGAACTGCATTTGCGATGTTTATTTTTCTAAAGACGGTGATGCCAAGGCAAAATTAAACCTGTCTATCAGTAGGTAGTCCCTTATTCAATTCAGCAACATTCTCGATATTTCATAAGCCTTGAGTTTCTTTATTAGAATGTCAAGATTGAATCTATAAAGCTTCTAAATTATAGATGTTAGAAGTATGTACAGCATCACATTCGTCTAGCCACACGGTGGACTCCTCAAACGTTGTAAGAAGGTTAGATAAACAGCAGGGTTTCTTCAAAAACCGTGTTGTCTTGCGGTCAAAATATTTTGGTTTTCAAAATGTTCTCTTATTCGCGCAGTCTCAATGTGTTCCATTATTTTAGAGATCACTAGAATTAGCGTTACTCGTTTATAGTTTGCTGTGTCTGATCTTCTACAGTCTTTACTATAGGGAGTTATTATCCTTGCATTCCATTGCAGTGGTATTTTCTTTCATGTAGGCTGAGATTCAATAAGCACATGAGAGGGGCAGTCAGAGCAATGCGACACCTGCGAAGTTTATGGCGCGTGTAATTTTTTGCATGCGCCGGAAGCTTCTTTTCGTTTAATTGACAAAGTTTCGGCCGAAATAAAAATTCATCGACAGTCTTCTCACTAAACAGTTCCAAATGTGGCAAATTTAGTGAAACTCGATATGAGATTCAACGCTTAGTATTAAAGAATAGTGTGTAAAATCTTGTCAAAGCCTCGGCGGTATCTTGGGCACAATGTCAATACCTTAGGATGTGTAAAGAGAATACGCCTGGTTTGATTTCTGATCGCTCATTCACTATCTCTCCCTTAAGCTACTTGCATAAGAGCTGCAATCAATATACTTTTACAAGAATTGTTTCCAAGTTGCTTCCGTACCAAAATTCGCATGAGTCACACAATGCTCTCTTTATATAACTAACCATTTCTTATTTCTACTCCGTATAAAACTGGTAGTTAAGGTTCCATTTGTGTTGTAGAAGACTCGAGTTTTCGCTAATCTCCGGATTTGAAAAATTTAGAAATATATTTTAATATGAGCCAGAATCCATGAAATCAAACTCTAGCGATTTTGCACCCTGGAGATTGATATTTAAGGTTTTTATTATATTTGTCTTAAGAATTTTGTCTGTTCGCCAATCTTTCATCACTATATATATATCCAAATACAAGCACCACATGTTCACGTTGTCCTAGTCTTGCCAGGTATCATATATAACCTAACGTGATTCCATGAGGCCCAGGGGTATAGCTTGGTCAAGACCCCGTCAGCGATTTGGCTTGTCAACGTGCTTTTGCAGTGAAGCGATTTCGATAACCTCCTTGACTTTCTGTTCAAATGAATGCAGAGAGTGTTCACTTATTGAAGACATATGCGCGAAATTAAAATCGCTTATAATCAGCAATTAAGTAGTCTGGTGGCTTTTATTGTATTGCAATTATTCGATTAGTTTATCATTAAAAAATTTTTGGAAGATTGCGAGTGGTAAATGAAGCCGATCTTACATTCATCTTCATTGACTAGTTTTACTAAATACAACATAGTATCGGGAAGCCTGAGGTCAGGAGGATCGATTACGTTACACTGCTCTAAACGGTAATGAAAGAAGACTGCAACATCACCACATGATCGCGATGAAGTAGTGACATTTTGGAATCGAGAGCTCAGCATCAGTGTTGCAGGCCTGGAAACTAGTCTCGGTAACTGCAACTAAATCGGGTGAAAGTCTGTCATGAAGCTCGTACAGTTCAGCTAATTTGTTAATTAAACACTAAGCATTTGTATATACGACCTTGAACATATTTATTTTACCCAATGAAGGATTGTGCGATTTAGCTATTGGTCTGACTCGCAGAGTCGGACATTTTTCGTTTTTTTGAAAAATTTTTGACTTTTTAACAGAATTGCAATCACACTGTGATTGCGATAGTTCTCTAGGTATTAGTGGGGGACACGAGCCTGAGCACTCTTTAGTCTTATAGATCGCGCGCGGTTTGAATTTTTCTCTGCGTGATACTTTTCTAGTTTTTCGATAAACTATCCACTTTGGAATATTTTGCTTCCTTTCTGGAATGTGTTATTCGACCCCGTCAAAGTTGTCTTCTTGTCCTATGTGTCACCGACGTGTCGGCGCCCGATCTAAGATTGTGGTCTGCTCACTCTGCTGCATGAAATCGCATCTCTCTTGTGTTCCTAGTATAACGCACCTCGATGTAGCTGTAATACAATCCTCCTCGTCTTCACCACTGAAGTATATTTGCCCATCGTGTCTCCCTTATTTTGAAGGTCTCCGTCGCCATCCAGACTCACTCGCAAACACCCCGCAAACCACTCCAATGCGCACATCCCCAGCACCTGGGTCTAATGTTTCTCTTAATCCGACTACTAATACGGAGCTCGCATCACGTAGTATACTGGAAAACCGACTCTGTCATGTTGAGTCTCAACTTAACCGCGTATTGTTGGAGCTTGCTGAGCTTCAAAAAGGTCTCAATTTACCCACTCCAATAAATCCTCCTGCGAATTTAGAAACAACTGCCCACTTCCCTTGTAATGCCACCTCTAAGCCCATTGCAGAAACTCTCACTGCTACTACACCGACCAAAAAGCAACCATGTCCTCTTCGTATGCCAAAACAAATCAAGTCAACGGTGAAACATTTCTCTGTTATTTGCACCAACGTCGTTGAGTCTGCTGAATCCCATTTCAATGCTAAACAAGCCCATGATCTACTTCAGTGGAAACGCTTGTGTACTTCCATGAAGATCCAGGTTATCAAACCGTTATGCCTAACGAGACTCACACGTCACCCATCCTCTGCTCACTCTGACCAACAACGTCTGCTGCGCGTCGACTTGGAAAATAACGATCAGATGGAGAGTGTTTTATTGTTCAAGTAAATTCAATGGTAATTCAAAGGTTTTTTTAAAATGTCTAAAAGGCACAAGCTTAACAACAACCATAGGATGGTAAAAATTGAAATTTAAGTGTATAAACCATATAAGAACATAGATTAAACAGTATGTTAGTGTTTTGGAAACGAATAATGCAATAAAAATTCGTCTAATTTCGTTTTAAAGTCATGCAAGCTAGTGGCGTGAGCAACGGTTGAAGGTAAACTGTTCCAAGTAAAACAGACACGGACAGAGTAACAATACCTTCTACAGTTCAGGCGGGAATGGGGTACGACCAGCACATATTCATGGGTCCGATAATTCCTCGTATCCCTTCGCGTGAATAAATCCTGTAAGGGATGGTTCGGGGTATGAAAAGTTTTGCAAAGTAGGGTAAGTTCTCCTCTGATTCCTCGATAGGGAAAATCGAACAGATTCAGTTGAGCTATTCCTGCACATTATCTGCGACACGAAGCTTCGCCCTCTCGTATCCATCCCGATATATCCTGGATAGAACGCGCAAAAAATCGTCCTCCTAATGTGCAACGACAAGACACTCCTAGAGCCATCATTGTTCATGGAGTACCAGAATGTGACAGCGAAAATGAAACCGAACGTAAAGAACACGATCACGCCCAATGGCGTTTTCTTTATCAGCATATGAATTGCGAACCAGTCACAACAGTGTCCTTATACCGACTCCCTCGTCCAACCACTTACAATGGAAATTCGCCGCGACTGCTGAAAGTTTGTTTCCTGAGCTCTGAGATGCTGCCTACTGTCCTAAATGCCTGGCGTTGTGCTCGTAGAACAGCACCACCGAGTGTCCGAATTTTTTCAGACCAACCTCGTCGAACTCCAGTCACCATCACGGCTGACAGCGCAACGCAAAATCCTGTTACACAAAGCGAAATGTGCTCCAACAACCCTACGCTGGCTACTCTCCTATCTGAAAATTCGAGTCCAAAGATAAGTGATCTTACATCGAATAAATCCTCTGATATTATGCAAAAAAACTTGATTTAGCCGGCCCTACTCTGGCCGGCCAAAACGCAATGTCTGGTCTTATTCACCGCAAATACCTGAACTGTGCTTATACAAACACTCAGGGTCTGTTGAGCAAACTCAATGAACTAACGTTCCATGTTTCTACCTGTTTTTATGATATTATTGCACTAACTGAAACTTGGTTGAATGAACGCCACCTTGACAATGAAATTCATATCCCGAACATGAACGTTTTTCGATCTGATAGACCATCCCCTGGCGGTGGCGTAGCCCTTTACGTCAATTCCTCTATTCACTGTACTGAACTTTTTTACTTATGTCATGCAATCCTCTGATACTTTAAGTTGCACTTTGCAGCTTTCCAGTTTTGAATCAATCATAGTTGTAGTTATTTATCGCCCCCCCGAGTAATTCTAACCAAGACGATGAACAATTGATGAGTTACCTAAATCGTGTACTCCTTCAGACACACACACATGTTCTCATCATGGGGGACTTTAATCTTCCAAATTTTTTCGATCGTCCTTATCCAGATGGACATTTCGGTTCAAAGTTACTAGATCTGTTCCACACACACCCATTGTTCAACCATTCCACTGAACCCACCCGTTTCCGTTCTAATGATACGCCATCTTTACTGGATCTTATTTTGACAGACGATGAACTGATGATTGAATATGTCGAACGTCGTGCACCGCTTGGGCGCAGTGATCATGTATTCTTACATTTCCAGCTCTTCTACTGGGCTGACAAGATTGCAGATAGCTCAGTGTTCACACGGAGGTGGACAGACTACAACAAGCTAAACACTCTTATTCTGAATCAGGACTGGTATTTCAGTACCGACCTATCAGCTGACGATGCATGGTTGAGTTTTTCCTCCCGACTACTACAACTAACAGCTTCATGCACGGTAACTAAAGCTGTTCCGCTGCGGAAGCACAGGAGAACTCCACTACGTAGCCGCACTCGAAAATTCATTAGCGAACGGAATAGAGAATGGACTATTTATGTCCACTCCCCTTCCTATCAACAGTGGGAACGCTATCGAATGTATCGAAACCAATCCACGGCTCTCATCCGCGAAGATCGTTTGTACTACCAGTACAAACTTTCTTGTGCCTTTGCTGATAACCCAAAACGGCTCTTTAGCTTTGTCAATCGTTTACGTCATGTCAAACCTGGCATTACAACTGTAGAAACACCGTTGGGCCCTACCCAGACAGCCAGTGAAGCAGCAGAAGCACTACGGCTTTACTATGCCTCGATTTTTGAGCCCTCTGGTACATCGCTTTCCGTACCTGTCAACTCAACCCCATCACTTTTCGAACTTTCAGACATCACTTTTACACCTGCCGCTATTTTCGGCAAGCTCATATCCCTGCGCCCTTCTAGTTCTGCTGGTCCTGATACGCTTCACCCTAGAGTTCTGCGCGAATGTGCTGCTTCTTTATGCTACCCTTTGACGGACCTTTTTCAGCATCTTTTTCCTCTTGGTTGTGTTCCCGTCCAGTGGAGATGTGGATCCATTTCTACTATCTACAAGGGTGGTTCACGCTCTGATGTCAGTAACTATCGCCCCATCACCCTATTGTCCGTGGTATCCAAAATAATGGAATCTATTATTGTGGACGCATTACGGCATCACGTTGACACATTTCAACTCTTATCCGATAATCAACATGGCTTCCGCCGTCGTAGATCGTGCCTACAAATCTTATGCTTGCTCGCGATCAGTGGACGACCGCAGTCGATAAAGGTCGGGAAGTCCATGTGATTTATTTGGATTTCTCCAAGGCCTTTGACAGAGTCGACCACCGGATACTTCTGCAGAAGCTTGTTTCGCTGGGAATTTCCGGCAAGCTCTTGTCGTGGTTAAAAAGTTACCTCCATGAACGATCGGCACGTCTGCGTGTTAACGGCTCTTTCTCAACCCCGTTTGCCACCCCTAGTGGCGTTCCGCAGGGTTCTGTTTTAGGACCGAATCTTTTCCTCACTTTTGTGGACGATCTTACACGTTCCCTTCATTCCCCTGTCTTGCTGTATGCAGATGATGTCAAAATATGGCGAACGATTTACAGCCGTACTGACATGGATCTACTGCAAGCGGACCTCAACACACTCCACTTATGGTCAGTCACGAATAACCTCCCCTTCAACGTATCGAAATGCCGTGTCCTTTCTACTCGCGCTGGCAGTACTCCACACTATCATCTTGGTAGTCAGTCGCTTCAGGTTAGCAACGCTGAACTTGACTTAGGAATCATTGTTGAGTCTAGGTTATCCGTCTCAGCCACCTGTAGAAAAATGGCCTACACTGCCAATAGTATGTTAGGTCTCCTGCGCAGAGCACTCAATCACTTTGAGCCACGATGTTTTCCTATTCTTTTGAAAGCGTTTCTTCTGCCACATTTGGAATATGCTATTCAGGCCTGGAGCCCGTGGTTGATCAAAGACCAAAAGTTGTTGGAGGCACCTCAACGGCGTGCGACGAAACTTGTCAGAGGATTGTTCTTCATTCCATATCCCCAACGATTGGAAATATTGAAAATGTTTTCTGTGCAGTATCGCCGGACCCGTGGTGATCTTATCTATCTATATCAGATCATGTCCTCACCCACCCACCCGTGCTTTTCCCTATTTTCCCGCAACACCGAGACAACGCATTTGCGCGGTCACTCACACAGACTTTGCTTGAAACAGTCCCATATCAACTGTCGAAAGTACTTTTTCTCTGTGCGTGTTTGTGCTCTTTGGAACAAATTACCAGAGGATGTGGTATCGGCTCCCTCCTTAACCGTGTTTAAACACAGAATCGACTCCTTCCTCCAAGAACTTCATTACAAAATCCCTTGATTACTACATTACTACATTTAACTTTCTGTTTCACTTGTTTACAGGTCTAACGCAACCACGATGCCTCCGTTTCCCCTGCTACCGCCTCGCCATTTCGGGAAGACGCAATTTCCAAGCGAGTGTGGCCCGCTATACGGCCTTCCCGCCCCCGTACTAGATGATACTCCCTGTTTTATTCTCACCGCACTGTATATAACACCCTGTGGTTTTTTTAAGCTATGCTTTAACGCTGCAAAAACTATTGCTCTTTTATCCTCTTATGACACTCGCTTCATATTTTTCACTTTTGCTTGCTTTAGTAAACACCATACCATCCTGCGGTTATTTTAAGCTTGTACGCTTTTTTACTGCAATAAACCATTGTTCCATTGTTAAGGTTCAGGTGGATTTTTTGCGCGATAAAATTTCCAGTTTATATTAATAGCGATAGCCATGTCGGTCGTTGGAGAAGTGATCTTCAAAGGACTGGGCCCACCGTTTTTGCAGTTGGAGGATCTAGGTATTTTAAAATGTCTACAACAATTGAATCACAAGATCCAATAGCACGGGCTATATATAACTATTGCTTTAAACCATGCTGCTTTGATTCCGAAGCTGATATTGCATCAAAATTTTCGCGGACACCGAAAAATATTATACTACCTAAAGTGGATTAGTCTCGACAAACGGATTGACTTATTTTCACTGCACTATTTCGGCTTGTACTCGGCAGGCCAAACCGTGTGTTTGTGTGTTTAAATTCGTTTGAGTCGCTGAAAGTTCGTTTTATCAAATAAAGCTTTTTCTTCTTCTTTTATCTACTTATCTTCCACACTATTGAGATCGATATGGAATATGTCTTCATATCGCCGTATTGCCGATAAAGATGTAAATCTTGGGATATATTTGAAACTGATTGATGGTCGTGGCCCTGTAATCAGACGATAGAACTTTGCAACTGTTTGATGAGGCTAATCCAGATTGCTTCACATGGAGCAGGAGTTTGAGTAAATGTTGTAACAAATATAAAACTTCTTTGATAGATATGTTGAAATACAACTCGCCAATTGTTATGAAGTCTTGATGATGGAGTAAAGACATCAGTCGTTGAGTTCTATAAATCGGTGCGTTTTTCTCAATTTGTTCAGTTCAGTTCATTTCAGTTTGCACAGGGCAGTATGTGGCTAACGAGTCAATCAAGCGTCCAGAATTTCTTTCGGTGGAAAGCTGCAGAGAAGCACCTACCAATGCCAAAAAGTTTTTCCTTTTTGTCTATTTGAAATCTTCGACTATCACAATGCCAAGAGATTATCCGGATTGTATTTAGGAAGCACCGCGTAATAACCGATGCTGGAAAAAAAGCAGTTTCTCTTCACAGCACGGTGAGAGGTCAGCTGAAGTAGTATCGTGTATAATAAATAAAAACACAGAGTACTCTAGCCCTTATTTGATTTACGGGATAACGCTGAAAGGTGAACTACCTAAGCTTGTATAGCAATTAAAGAGAATTTTCAGGAAAAAATTACCCCAGTTGCGGTCCAAACCCTGCTTAAAACTTGAGACGGTACGGCAGGATATAAGTTCTTCTGAAAGAATGTTCCAGAAGTTTACAACCCTAAGGCTGAAAAGGCGTTTCATGGAGTCTAGCCGACATCGTTTTTAGCTATTTTCAGTGAACGGCCCTGGGTGCCCAGCTCGGGCCTTAAGGTAAAGAAGTCGTTTATTGGCACGCCACTCAAACCCTTCAAGACCTTACAGGTTTCTATTAAGGGAGAAAAGAACGAGAGACATTAGGCGCGCAGCGTAACGTTTCCATCGCAGACCCTCAATCATGCGAGTTGCGAGATGCTGTACGTTATCAAGTCGAAGGATATCCTTTTTATAGTGAGGAAACCTAGCCTGAACACAATGTTCGAGATGCGGCCGAACTAATGCCTTGTACAGTGGCAGGAATACATCGGGTCTTCTGCTCGATAGCACTGGTTTCAGCCAAAGAAGTACCTTGCGTGCGCGGTGAGCGCAGCGGCATATTGATCCTCCCATTTGAAGTCATCCCTAACCAGGACACCCAAATCCTCAACACGCTGTGTGGCGCTAAAAGTTAGAGAATCGCCCGAATCCTGAACTGAAATCTTATCAACTAGTGCTGACAAGAGTTGGTTCTTATTAAGGTTTAGTGGGAGATCTCACTGCTATGACCAGTTAATGACCCGCTCAAGGTCGTGCATCAAAGTATCTTCATCCGTTAATCCAATAAACTTCACATCATCCTCGAAAATGAAGCATGGACACTTTAAGGCAGACGACAAGTCATCAATGAAAATTAGGAATATAAGAGGACCGAGTACCGAACCTTGAGGGACCCCAATGACCACGTCGGTTTGGCTCGACAACGTGGATACAAACCGAACTCTGAATGTCCTAGCTGTAAGGAATGCTTTTATCCAAGCAAGTAGACTACCCTGTATGCCCTTTGCTGCTAGTTTGATCTCTTGCTAAAATCAAAGTAGAGGGCTTCGACTGGCTTTCCTTTGTCCAGCATTTTAGTTGAAGTATCAAGAAAACTAAGAAGGTTAGTCCATGTTCAGTTATACTCAACTGAGAATGCCGACTAAGAAGCTGACGGACTTGTCACAAAATAGTTTTTCTAGTACTTTTGAGACGATGATAGTCAGGCTGACCGATCAATAGTTCCCAACAGTTGACCTGCAACCACCCTTGTGTATTGGTATGACTTTGGCTTCCCTCCACTTACTGGGAACCGCGCAGTTGCAGGCATGAATTAAAGAGCGGCAAAACGGTTCGGTATGTACTAAGGCAAGATTTTTAAGCATCATTGAGTAGATGCCATCCGGTCCCTCAGATTTGTTAACCCGAGCATGGATAAGTGCGTCATACACGTCAGCCTCGTTGAAGGACAACTCTTCTAATACATGGACACCAGGTGTCAGGCCAAGCAGATCTGACGGTTGGTTTGAAGAATTATCCCGTCGTTGAACGCTACTGTAAAACCCTAAAAAGGCAGTCCTCTTAAAGAGGTCGGTACCAGCTACTTTTTCGTCCTCCAGTTTCAAAATTCCTATGCTTACACTAGCTTTTACTTTTGACTCTGCGTAGCTATAAAACCGTTTCGGGTTGGATTAAGCATTGGAGCATTGAAGCATATAGAACAAATCCCTCTGTAGCGACCAAATCGTCACTGGGGAATATTTTCTGTCACGGAAACTAGTTGCCTGCTACAAGCCACGAGATTCTTATACCGGGAATGACGAGCTTTCACGAATCGATCCTAAATCAGAACAATACGTCAATTTACGCTGTACTATATTGACAAAGACGATTAAAAAGCGAAATATAACAAACCTCAACGGTAATCGAATACAGGTTTCAATGTAAACTCAACGCGTCCAATAAACGGAAGTCAAACAGCTCAGTTGAGAGCACAAAAAATTACCGTAACGGTAAACACGGGTAACGGACAAATCAAAATGTGCTGAAGCCCAAGTGCAGTTAAACAAAGGAACAATGTTCGGGAAAGAAAACTCTCACAGATTTAACATTTAGTTTAAATGTTATTTTTAATTTAAAGAACAAAAAATATCACGGGAAAATTATGACACGAAAAACTTGATAAGGAACACGGGTGTAGGGTGGGAAACAAATTTCTCCAGTTCGTTTGATCTTGCTGGACCGAAAGAGGAATTTTCAAGACATCAACGCGGATTCATACACCGCCCACCGGAATCCCTCCAAATCTGAAAAGCAAGTAGAGACACAAACACTGAACTGCGGGGCTCTCCTCTACCTGTCTACCCGACCCGTGTACCTGCGCGACCCATGACAGCGACTCGACGATCAAATGTTTGGTGGTATCTCTGGAGTTGGCAGACCCGAAGACCCGCCTCCCACCTAAAACATTTGCCTTCAGTGTAATCAACGTTCGTCTTCGCATGCAACCGGCAGACTGAATGCTTGGTGGTATTTCTGGGGTCAGCAGATCCGAAAACCCGCCTCCCACCTTAAGCACTAGCCCCCGGGCCCGACACCCCAGGTACAGTAGAATAAAGCAAGTGACTTTATTTAGTGGCGAGTCACACGCCACGTCGCATCACCATCACTGGACACCTGTGGCTTTTTATAGGGAAAATGTTTGCTAGACAAAGACCCACCACGTCCTCCGGTTCTGCCAGCGCCCTACAATAAGCTCATGCATGATATCCTACCCGAACAAGCCTTATGTATTGCATCCTCCAACAGCGACATTTTGCGCCATCTAAACAAGTCTAAATTACAAAATATTGTATCTGAGTTCCCAAACATAAATGGTTCATCAGGTATACAACCGAAAGGTTTACGCCAATCATACGGATTGTCATGTTGACCATACGTCTCTCCAATTAAAGCTGATTCAGTGTCATGTGAACCAGGCCTACTTTTCATTTGGGCTGATTTGGTGTCAGGTGAGCCAGGCGTGTTCTCCATCTGATCCGAATTATTGTCGGGAAATTCTGTCACAAAATCCGACTGAGCTAATTCAATGTCAGGTAACTCAGCTTCCTGATCACCATCGACAACACAAAGGTCAATATCCTTCAACATTACACCAATAGAAACAATTTCTCGACAATTGACGAGGCTAACAGGCCTTGCTATTGTATGCGGTTGCCCGAAGAGGTCGTTCAGGATTGATCTCGCCCGCTTATACTCACGTTCAAGTGGCAGCATGACACACTCTTCAATAGCATCTTTTGCTATACCTCGGCAATAAATTAGCAAATATAGGAACCTCTGTCCGTCATCACGAGTTCTAGACTCCACATAGGTCTCGAACTGACGACAAAATTTCCAGTAGGTGCTAGCTGAACCATCAAAAGATATCAATTCTATCTTCGGAAGGTCAGATGTTGGTAAACAACCGGGCGTTTCATTACTAAGAGAATCTTCTACCTCCGAACCAGGGTAGTCAGCTACTTCTGCCTTTTGAGGCCCACAATGCGCAAGATAACTTGCAACCTTTTGATTGGTATCAATATCTTGCAACTGTGAATCTGCATTGTCGGATGCAGAAGCAGCAATCTTAGCCAGTTCAACCTCGTATACCGCCTGAAGCAAATTATGCTGCATCTCGAGAGCTTCACGTTCCTGCGACAGTTTTAGGAGTTCCAAGCGCATCTTAGCCTTACAAACAAGGATGTTTGATTCTATCTTCGAACCCCTTAGGCTACCTCGGGAGCCCTCAACAGAACAATGAATGCGCTCACCTGCGGTGTCTTCCGTTCCAATATCGACCAACCGTTGGGAAAATTTGATCTTTTCGACAAAACTGCGGGTAACAGGCATATTGACGTCGGCGAATTCGACGTTGAGTACTGTATTGCGTCCACAAATTCGACGTTGAGTACTGCATTTTCTCCAATTG
>JACCGJ010014452.1:0-17091 GCA_013407085.1 Atriophallophorus winterbourni
CTACCAGACTCTGTTTCAGATTTTTCCTCAGGGTTTTCTCCCCAAGCCTTTCCAGCGATCGGGCATCCCGCAAGGCAGCGGAGGTTTAAAATCAGGGTTTTCCTTCCCTTATATGAAATGCCCTCCCAGGGTAACGAGCTCCATCTACCCGATGCAAACTGGTTTTCAGGCGCCAGTCACTCGCCCTCGCCCCTTCTCCTGTTCGTATAAGCACTTCCGGCGGGCTCGGGGAGCCACTCGTGCAGGACAGAAGCTAGACTTGTTTGTCAGAGGCTATTTGAGACGCATGCCATGTGGGAGCATTTTATTAACAGTGGGAACTTATCCTCACTGCCACTCCCGGCTATTACAACCTTTGCTAAGCCTGGCGTCAAATCATCGGTTTTTGTCACAGTTCAGTCTAATTAGCAAGCTTCGATTATTGGCAGCCAGCCCACTTCTTCGGTAGATACTGCTGACCTGGCCTTGCACTTTAGATGTAGTTTGTGTCATGTCACCACCAAATAATGTCGTAGCGTGACACATTCTCAGTATGAGCATGAACTGTTCATTCTCATTTACCCAGAAAGTGATGCGGATGTAAACGCACTGTGATCCAACTAATGTGTAATGTTTCTCATCAGATAGCCGGGTTGCATTGCAAGCTTTATTCAAGATTTTTGAACTCGGACCTCCATCATGTCATGTATTCAACCATGTGTAACTCACCAGCGAAGTAAGTTATCTGAAAACTATTTATGCTATGAAAATTTTGTGTTCATATACGACGCGTGTAGCATCGAACCCAAGGCACCCGTAGATTGGGTTTTGAACTGTGGTGCGACAGGATCTTGCATCTCGCAAGCGTGTACGTGTTATGCACTAAGACAAATAAGCCTCGAAACCAGCTCACCGCCGTACCCACAGGGACAATCAATCGTCACCTGCGTCCCAGTAGGGTACTTCTTAGACGCCGCCCACAACATCCATTCTGATGGTGTCCGGTCACTTAATCGTCAGACACTTAATCACCAGACATTTAGCACCCAAGTCACTTAATCCCCAGTTTGATAACTTATGAAGAATGCAGAATACGTTTAAATGAATTTATTTAGCAGGAGAGTTTTGCAATTGATTTTGAGAACGTCAATCTTTCCGTAGTTGAGTATCGCTGAATTGGTGGTTAAATGTCTCGTGATTAAGTGTCAGTAAACCCATTCGAGCTGAAATGCATCTGAAAATCATCAATGCCTGATTAGTGGAAATATTTGGGGATTTCAGAAAAGCGTGAATAAAGTTTCAGTCTTTCCGTTAGCATTACGGCATTGAATACGTTTGGTTACATTGATTCGATCGCTTGAGCGAAAACGGTCGAACATGTAGGTATTGCGTCATATTTTGTTTCGTTGCTACTTATGAGTAGGTAAATAAATCAAAATGCTCCATGCACGTTTTAGAGAGCTGAAAACAAGTGCTGAGGATTTTATTGGGCGATAAACGGAAATTTTGTTAATTGTGACAGGTTCTATGCAGAGTCCATGTTCCGTGTGCTGGGCTCAATGATTATGTATTTCGCATGGCAATATTCGCGTTGAACAAGAATAAATTATCGATCCAAAGCGAACTCATCAAGAAGTTTGTCGTCGATTTGCTGATCACTAAGAGCAAGATTATATCGCAAATTGAAACGGGTACAATACCCGTCAGCAAATCAGGTTAGCGAGCAACAGTTTCTATCACTGGTTAAAAATACGTCCGAAGGATTTTATTGGTTTTTGGTCCTGCAGCCGATAATTATTAACGTGCATGATCCTTACTATGCCCACGGATTAGGCAA
Source organism: Atriophallophorus winterbourni (assembly GCA_013407085.1). Classification (NCBI taxonomy): domain Eukaryota; kingdom Metazoa; phylum Platyhelminthes; class Trematoda; order Plagiorchiida; family Microphallidae; genus Atriophallophorus; species Atriophallophorus winterbourni. The sequence continues at coordinate 1,817 of JACCGJ010014452.1, forward strand.
GATGGCTAATCTGACTTTGATTACACCTTCACACAAGCAGAACAATTTTAGGATGACACATCATACAAAGGTGTCCATTGATTTATGTTGATGTCACCTGTCTATCTTAACAAGCTCAGTGCCTATCCATGACATGTGCAGTTATCGGTCAACTTATGATGGGTGATATTCATAAAATTCGATTCTGTTAACTCTTCGTACTGACGCCCTTGGTCTAACGAAGCTTCTGCGTCAGAAGATCGACCACTAATCCTGGTCATGCCTACGTGGCGTGATATCCCCGATAGGCTGTTTTGTAATGTTCCCTGTCCTGACTATCACCCTTGGTCTGACGAAGCTTTGTGTCAGAAGTGAAACGTTACGAAAAACTGCTCTAACCGATTGCAAACAAATTTCTTTCCAGTTTTGCACCATGTTCGACCGGTGAACCTATGTCGTTTCATCTGCGACATGATAAAGAAACCGCTGTGCGCACGAAATGATCACCGGCCAGGGTCTGAATGTTTTTACCATCATTATCATAAATGTGCTGCTTAGTCTACCATTCATCAAATTTTTATAAGCTTAATATCTTCATCTGAGGACAGCAAACATTGATAAATCTGTCTTGATTTGTAAGCGTGAGTAATGGGAGCATATCACGACATTGGACTATAATCCAATTTATGAATGCGACTGAAATACCAGATTTCAATTTACTGTAGCTACGAGTTCGACGGAAGCACGAGATGTGATTTTTGATTCAGATTGTGGTTAGGTTGTGGCATTGCTGTTTTATTGTTCTTTAGTTCTCCATTCTCGGGAAAATAGTCAGCCGTTTCTGGTTGAAAATCGGAATGGACATGTGAGCTTGAGACAACACACGAATTCAAATTCATCGGGATACATTTGACGTTCACCCCTCAACAACTTCAAACGTTAAAGTGAATGTCACTTGAGACTGGGATACAGAAACTTTAGAGCCTTCTTCTGGTTGCTCATTCTTAGGGTAATGTATCATAGTTGCATTTTTGAAGAAGAAAACAAACTTTTTAGCGAATACAATAAATTTAACCAAACAAATTTCAAAAATACGATGAATAAACAATTGATCAACGTTATAGTTCGTTCTTACGCCCTTGGTCTGACGAAGCTTCTGTGTTCAGAAGCGAAAGGTTACCAAAAACTTGTTATAATCGATTCATTGCAATCTTCATTTTCATGAATATCGACTCCCGATCGGTCTCGAATATTTTCAAATATCTTGTTATAGTTTTATGTCATAAAATTTTGAATTGCCAGTCATATATTCAAAACTCAAACAGCTACGGATACGTCTACCAGGGCCATCAAACGGTTTGATGGTAATTGACAAAATTTCAGCCTGCAAGGTTTTACAAATCATGTTGTTTCGGTATTTCTTCTTATTTTCTCCAGGTTTCAAAATATAGAAAGTGCACAGAGTTTGTAGCGTGTGGGGTGAAAAATATCCTGATGATGGAACATATAAAAATGTGAAAAAATGATTTTGAGCACGACTGACCCAAATACCGCGCCATAACTAATTCAAATGTCACGAATCGAAAACACCAAATAATTCAGCTACAAAATAATTAAATTTCAAGGTAAAAACATTAAACGGTGTATTTGTTAACAGTATTTGCTTCGCAATGTACCTTTGTGCGTCGCGCAAAAGGAAACTGGCACGTTTTACGTAATCGTTCCTCGATCAAATTTACGTGGCATTCAGGTTTAATTTATCAATCATGAACTCTTCCGTCGAAGGTTCATCGTGGGTCCAACATTGAACTCGTGGCCACATTGACCGCGGAAAGGACTGATTTATTGCAGTTGTTGGACTCCTTCGGTCGATGTCGACCATGAATGTACAACACAGTCACATGAATTTTCATGTTCTACAGCTTTTTAAATGACTAATCAGTCCGATTGGGGAGGAACAATCTCTCCCGCGGCGCTTGCAACGATGGTCAGAACTTGGTTGTAGGGCGTCAGTTGCACGCAGGTGGCGTGATCTGCGTTCAGCAGCCAAGAGCTGTATCTGGTCCTCCGCAGCTGGCAGACGACGCTTTACACATTGCCTCCAATGTGAGCAGTCAAGTGCAAGGTCGTCCCAAATCGCGGGGCCAATTCCAAGCGCTTTCATATCTCTTTTGCAAACGTCTTTGAACCGCTGCCCAATGGTCGACTTCCTAATTGCAACTCACCATAAAGTAGATCTTTCGTAATACGACCATTTTCCATTTTGTAGACATGACCAAGCCACCGCAGGCGGCGCTGTCGTAATAGGGTGAAGATGCTCTGTAGACCAGCTTTTGAAAGCAGTAACTTTCAGTAAAGTATGAACTACTGGTATTGAGGTAATATGACGCTCGAATCATTTTGTGCATCGTAGCTTTTCGAGGCTCAAAGTTTTGAAATCACGTTGTTCGAAAACTTGCAAACGTATAGCTAAATGTACTACTGTTACGTGGCTACCAAGATATCACTCCATATACCTATTCATACGGGCAGTCTCTAACTGTGCGGCACTTTTCCTGGATCAGGCTTGTGCTTTCATACCATACTATTCACTTTTCAAAATTGTTTATCGGCTCTCATGTATGTTTCATTGGGAAAAACCTACTTAGAAATGACGGTTGCATGGCTTATCGTAATAAAAACTAAACCGTTTATTTAATTGCCTCAAAGACAAACGGTAAATTTATGAGAACGAATCTTCCCGTCAATATCTGACCGCATACGCACAACTTTTATTGTATTTTTTTAACGGTTCCCGTAATGCTGGATACATTTTAATAGCCTTGTATCAACGGAAAAGATTCTCAGAACTTGATGCGTTTGGACAGCTGGTGGGCATTAGTGGTAGTGTGGGAAAGGTCAACGTTTGCGAAAATCAGTGTAATGCAGCGTCTAATTTTCAAATTTGGCTCCAATAAGATAACAGATAAACAACACATTCTAAATGAATTAAATCAAGATGATATTGATAGAATATATGGATTTCACTTTGAAAGCCATGTTTCATTGAAATTATCATAAAAATCATGATATTCAATAAAAGTTTGGCCGCCTTGGTCCAACTGACTATTTTCTGTCAATCACTGAGCGCCAAAAAATCTGACAGCGCGATAAGACATAACGCACCAGCACGCGTATCATTTGTCCAATCAAAAGTTTGCCAATATTTTCTGTTGACCAATCACAACAGAGAATTTGCCAAATAAGAGATGCATCTTTCTGTGGTTTGTGCTAGAACCGTGTTCGTCCATGGCTGTTCGTCCATGGCTAATATTGGCTGTGGCCGCCCTGAGTGTGGTGTTCTTGGGTGGTAAACGCCGGGCCTTTGGAATTTTCGTCGCGCAACTACACGCAGAATTCAACCAGACCAGTCTTGCTGAATTGAATTGGATCGGTGATTCATATGCTGCGCTTGGTTACCTGACAACATCCCTTTCCACTTCATGCATTCTCGCAACCGGGCGTCGGTTTTGGTTCTCACAGCTACTCGGGGCTATCTTCGTTCTGGTTGCATGCATCACAAGCACCTATGTTCCGAACCCCCATTGGTTGTTCCTGACGCATACAATATTTCACGGAATCGGATCGTCACTCGTACTGAGCACAGCTGGCTTGGTGGTAAACGAACATTTTGACAAGAACCATCGCCATCACATACTAGCAACGACTTTGGTCTCTGGAGGTTCTGTAGCCGCCATCGTGTTTGTAGAATTCTACGCTTATCTGATTGAACACTGGGGTTGGAGAAACGCATTCACCATATTGGGCGTGATATATTTCCTCGTTCTGCTGCTGGGTGTGTTCGTGTTCAAGAAAGATTCATCAAAAGTTGAAAATGCCAAGGAAACGTCAACTGGATCACTCCGGCGGGAGCTGACTTGCAAACGGAGTGCATTATTGATCTTCTGGTTCATCGATCGCGTCATGACAAGTGTGGTTACTTACGGGATGCTGTTGAATTTAGCAGACTACATGTATCGTCGAGAAACATCGTTGCAACGCAGTGCACTGTTGACTACACTGTTTGCTTCGGGGGAAGCGTCCACTTACCTTATTGGTGCAGTTGTGACAGGCTTGACCAAGGATTTCTTAAAGCATCGACTGCGGTATATTTTACTCGCAACCAGTGTACTGATGTGTGTAAGTCTTGTAATATGGGAAATCTTTGCTGATAACTCAGGATTGAGTCATTTCATATCGTTTATCTGTGGCTTTTGTCTGGGACCATCAATCACGTTCTTATTTCCCGCCGGTGAAGAGTTAACGCTACTACCCGGGCACATGGCATACCCATTTTCATTAGGAGGTATGGGAGTCGGTATGGCATTGTCGCCAGTGTTGTCGGCTGTGATAGCACAAATGTTCAAATATAAATGGTTTTTCCTTGTGCAAGGCGGCCTCATGTTCGTAAAGTCTTGTTGTCTCCTATGCTCGACACTTCTCTTGAACAAAATTCTACATTCCGAAACCGTGAAAGTCAACTCCGATGGAGATATTTTACATAACCGTCGCGTTTCGAAAGTACGAGTGAATTGGTCAGATATTTCTAATAACGAATTGGCCGAGGACAAACAAGCACTCATTGGCGACACCGATGATCAATATAGGGGCCACTGCGTTGAGGTGAGTAATCATACAATCTGCATATATATCTTCCACATTATAACCCCAATCACCTTTGTTGCTGTATGAAATCACACTGACTGGATCCAGTTGAAGTGTCGCACACTGTAAGCCTGCGCGTGGGCTGTTGTTGTAATCAAGACCCCTGGTGATCCTATGGTCGTGTTGTTATTAGCGTTGTATCGTTCGCTTTGAGAGAAGCGTTCACATAACTTATTCGTGCATTTTGGACATTAAACATGTGGTATGTTGCCACTCAGTTAGCAGGAGAAAGCCGTTATTTTCCTTGGATCTGTAGTTGTCATTTCACTGTGGATAACTTGTAGTATCAGATTCAAACAGAAATTTCCTACATCACTTTCAGGCTGCGCCCGCACTAGTTAAAATGTAGAACAACAGTTTTGTCGTGCCAACCCTGTTCAACAGAGGCTTACAAGTTCAAACCTTATTTACCGTTTCTCCACTCTTTCAACGTATTTCGGATATTGATCTTACTGTCCCTATTTGATGAATGAAAACAGCACAAAACCATCTTCAGACTGTCTCGATAGACCGTACTAAAGACTCGATTGTGGATGTCATTTCTTCTCGGTGCGAATTGGCTTTCTGTTGAATGAACTATCACAGGATATTGTGATTTTAAATCGAAACTTCATGCTTATATCAAAGAGCACTCCACCATCGACCCTTTTAGTGACCCCCATGTGAACCCAAACAAACCAAACACCTCAATAGAATTTTGATTGCATCCTCTGTATTTTTTATAGCTGTCATCCAATGGTACATGTAAAGCGACTGCTTTTCTATCACCATAAAATATTGATTCTTGATAGATGTGTGTGAGCATATGTGACTGAACACATTGGTTATGCCAGTCTTAACCAACAGTGACCGCAAAGTTCATGGCTTCTTATTACAAAACAAATTATAATTTTGTGAGCCAAAGCTTTTCTGTTCAAATACGATTTTAACCATCCTGAGGTGATAGCGAAAAGCATATTAAAGATGAGTTCAAATTTGAAACATTTCGCAAATTTATTGTCTGAAAACTGTCAAGTCACATCTTCTGACTTTATTAAATAAGTTTGTAAAAATCCGTTTGCGCGCGTACATTCGTGTCAAATAGAATAATATTATTTGACAATTTATTTTGATTAATAATCGACTTTTGACAATCAATATTTATTCCATTAAAGGATAAATATCAAGGGCCGTAAAGGAAGAATCTTTCGTGTCGATTCAATGCAAAATCAGACAATCTATGAAACAGCTTATTTTCCAATCAATTTGCAGATGTTGACGTTTCTATTCATTTTAATCCTGTCGCTCTCACCGAGAAATATATCAAGCTCATTGTGTTCCCCAATTGTGTATTCTACTCTAAATATGGTAGCTGTATGAGGGTAATTACTTCTTATGCAATCGTCGTAGACCGATAGTGTCAGTATGTTTCACTTTATTATCTGTTTTATCAGTTTGGCTGTGTCCATGTTGATGTGGTTCATAAAATCGATACATATGTTCCGTATCGAAAGGATGCACAGTGTGAAAAAACGGGAACCCGAGCAGTGTTGTGTGCAATTTAGTATCAGGATGCTATCTCTACAATCATTAACTAGTGTATAGATATTTAGTACACAACTGCGAAGGAGGGATAACCTGAAGCGTTAGAGAGAATAGGGACTAGTGGACAAGATTTTGCTTAAATTCTTATCGCCTTTACACCGCCACCGGTTTTGTGGAATACATCTTTCCATGAGGGGAAATGGGTGTGTGGATGAGGCCATAAGTCGATAGTGGCAAACGTGTAATTTTCTTCAATGGCGAATCACGGTGGAGGTTTGAAACGCTCACAATTGGAACGATTGAAGGGCCAATCATTTCGAGTGGGGTGAGGCTTGTATGAGTGATTATTCGAAATACTTTTCGCTGTGTAATTTATCAATAACTGGTTGGTTCTGTCGAATTGATAACAGAGTTGTTGTAATGATAGTTCAATATCAATGCGAACAAACTCGTTTTTAACGTCCCACTTTACCCTACTTACTCTCGCTAAACGTTTTGAACCTTGTGCCCTCATCAGTTTTAAGGGAGGGCATTCGTTTCCCCAGTCAATAATGTGTAGCTAAGTGATTAACAAGCTTCAAGCTTGAAACCACAATCAAAATACAAGCGATTATGCAGCGAATTTCGGATTTTGATGAAATCGACGGTTACGATCGTTATGACCACTAGAAATCCACGAATTATAGCAATGTAATATCAAAGAAATCTTGGAAAATTTCGGAACCTGCGGTACCAGAGTGGTAATTTGTTCCTCTCCGGTGAGATGACTGCGGTCGTACGTATATGAAGGTGAGTAGAACCCTAATTTCTAATCAAATCCTGGAATATAATAGTAAAAGCAACTGTAGTAGCTTAGCTGCATGTGCACTTGCTGAAATCATATCGGTTATATTGCTTCCTGATAATAAAACCGCTGATTGGCACTATCCTCGTGGATCATACGCGCACGATAAGAAAATAGAAAATATTGATTCAAGGATTTATGGTTAAAATGATAATACTTTACAACACCACAGGATGACGGTATGAATGAAAATGTGAAAAATATAATAGTACAAATGGAATAGAGAATATCAAATGTAAGGCTCAATAATAATATTCTTTTGCATGTGTAAGTCCAATTTTCCTTTAAACACCGCCATGCAAGGAGAGTCCACAAATTTTTGGGAATTCCAAAGAAAAATGGCGCCGACGTAGAGGGGTAAGGTATGTCCGCGTGTCACTTTCCTATCACACACATCAAGCAAGTATTTTAGTGGCTGTCATTCTGTAGACACAATTCTATAGATCAGAATAATATCGCGTCGTATCCTCCTTTGGGTAAAGTCACATAGACCTTGATGTCGCAATATTTTGGTATATGGAACATTGCGAAGACCAATCACCAACTTTGCTGCTCTGTGATAGATTGTATCAAACAGAGCAATATCTCTTCGCAGCCAAGGAGCCCACACCTCTACCCCATACTCCATCGTAGGGCAAAGGTAGACGTTCATTATCCTTGGTAACGTTACCAGCGAGAATCTTCCAAATATTCTTTGAAAGATACCTAAAAATCTGTTGGCCTGTCGATATATATTCTGGCAGTGCACCGTGCTCTTCAGGTTTCCACTAATCCATACTCCAAGATCTTTTTCCAACGAGCTCCATGTCAAGTTTTCAGTTCCCAATCGATATGTCCCAGGAACATTCTTGCCCAGATGGAGCATCTTACTTTTACGTATGTTGAATGTCATATCATTCATGGCCGCCCAATTTGGCACGTTGTTTAAATCCATTTGCAGTTTCTCACAATCATCTGCAGAACTAATTTGCGTCCAAATTTTCATATCATCCGCGACCATTTTGGATGATATGAGGGGGGTAAATCGTTTAAGTATATTAGAAACAGGAGCGAGCCTAGCATGGATCCCTGTAGGACTCTGCTGGTTGCTTTGAACATTTGGGATAGCACTCCATCACAGGCTAACGAGCTTTATCTGCCCGAAGCAAACTGGTTTTCAGGCGCAAGTCACTCGCCCTCGCCCCTTCTCCTGTTCGTATAAGCATTTCCGGCGGGCTCGGGATCCATTCGTGCAGGCCAGAAGCAGGAATGGGTTGTCAGAGGCTATTTGAGACGCACGCCATGTGGGAGCATTTTATAAACAGTGGGAACTTATCCCCACTACCACTCCCGGCTATGACAACCTTTGCTACGCCTGGTGTCAAATCATCGGTTTTTGTCACAGTTCAGTCTAATTAGCAAGCTTCGATTATTGGCAGCCAGCCCACTTCTTCGGTAGATACTGGTGACCTGGCCTTGCAATTTAGATGGAGTTTGTGTCATGTCACCACCGAATAATGTCGTAGCGTGACACATTCTCAGTATGAGCATGATCTATTCATTCTCATTTACCCAGAAAGTGATGTGGATGAAAAAGCACTGTGATCCAACTAATGTGTAATGTCTCTCATCAGATAGCCGGGTTGCATTGCAAGCTTTATTGAAGATTTTTGAACTCGGACCTCCATCATGTCATGTGTTCAACCATGTGTAACTCACCAGCGAAGCAAGTTATCTGAAAACTAGTTATGCTATGAAAATTGTGTGTTCATATACGACGTGTGAAGCAACAAACCCAAGTCACCCGTAGATTGGGTTTTGAACTGTGGTGCGACAGGATCTTGCATCTCGCAAGCGTGTACGTGTTATGCACTAAGACAAATAAGCCTCGAAACCAGCTCACCGCCGTACCCACAGGGACAATCAATCGTCACCTGCGTCCCAGTAGGGTACTTCTTAGACGCCGCCCACAACATCCATTATGATGGTGTCCGGTCACTTAATCGTCAGACACTTAATCTCCAGACATTTATCACCCAAGTCACTTAATCCCCAGTTTGATAACTTCTGAAGAGTGCAGAATACGTTTAAATGAATTTATTTAGCTGCAGAGTTTTGTAATTGATTTTAAGAACGTCACTCTTTCCGTAGTTGAGTATCGCTGAATTGGTGGTTAAATGTTTCGTGATTAAGTGTCAGTAAACCCATTCTGATACAATCGAGCTGAAATGCATCTGAAAATCATCAATACCTGGTTGGTGGAAATATTTGGGGATTTCAGAAAAGCGTGAATAAAGTTTTAGTCTTTCCGTTAGCATTACGGCATTGAATAGGTTTGGTTACATTGATTCGATCGCTTGAGCGTAAACCGTCGAACATGTAGGTATTGCGTTATATTTTATTTCGTTGCTACTTATGAGTAGGTAAATAAATCAAAATGCTCCATCCACGTTTTAGTGAGCTGAAAACAAGTGCTGAGCATTTTATCTGGTGATAAACGGACATTTTGTTAATTGTGACAGGTTCTATGCAGAGTCCATGTTCCGTGTGCTGGGCTCAATGATTATGTATTTCGCATGGCAATACTCGCGTTGAACAAGAATAAATTTTCGATACAAAGCGAACTCATCAGGAAGTTTGTCGTCGATTTGCTGATCACTAAGAGCATGATTGTATCGCAAATTGAAACGGGTACAATACCTGTCATCAAATTAGGCTGGCGAGCAACAGTTTCTATAACTTTGGGTCAAGAATTCGTCCGAAGGTCTAGGTTTTCTTGGATTGTACTGGCTTTTGGTTCTGCAGCGGATAATTATTAACGTGCATGATCCTTACTGTGCGCACGGATTAGGCAAGATGGCTAATCTGACTTTGATTACACCTTCACACAAGCAGAACAATTTTAGGATGACACATCATACAAAGGTGTCCATTGATTGATGTTGATGTCACCTGTCTATCTTAACAAGCTCAGTGCCTATCCATGACATGTGCAGTAATCGGTCAACTTATGATGGGTGATATTCATAAAAGTCGATTCTGTTCCCTCTTCGTACTGACGCCATTGGTCTGACAATGCTTCTGCGTCAGAAGATCGACCACTGATCCTGGTCATGCCTACGTGGCGTGATATCCCCGATAGGCTGTTTTGTCATGTTCCCTGTCCTGACTATCACCCTTGGTCTGACGAAGCTTCGTGTCAGAAGTGAAACGTTACGAAAAAACTGCTCTAACCGATTGCAAACAAATTTCTTTCCAGTTTTGCACCATGTCCGACCGGTGAACCCATGTCGCTGTTATTGTGATATGCTAACGAAACTGGTGCGCACGAAGATGAGCACAAGTAGTCTGATTTTTTTACCATCATTATCATAATTCGCGAGATTAAGGTCAGGACAGGCTACGGCGTGGACGTACAAATTTGTGCTCTCATACTTTTGGATCTTATTGCTCGCTTTATTGACGGATCTTGACGGTTCTTATATCATTGAACTCGTCTCAACTTCCTCATTCGGAATATACTATTTTCAAGTAGGAGTAACGCGAATTCTTGAAAATCAAAACTTCCAGTTTCTACCCAACATTGCATACGCGTGCAACATTGCTTCCAATCCAGAATAACGCAACAACTCGGATACCATCAGGAAGATCTTGCTATTTGGTATTTACTGACAGTTATTTAAACACTGTCGGATCAAATCTCACAGAACAGCCTTTGCGTGAAAGTGTACGCCATTTTACTGTCCGTTGGATTGTACTGCATCGCATCCACTCGTTCTTGCACTCCACCGAGAGACACCGATCGATAATCGACCGCTTCGCCCAGTGTATCGACCCGATCTCGCGAAATTGTAACAATGACCGACAACGTGACCTTAAACGGACCTGACGTGACCTTAAACGGACCTGACGACGAGGCTTGTAAAAAGTGCAAACTTTGTCAAAAGTTGGTAAGTCCCAGATCGCGTCAAGTTAAATGTTACTTGTGTTCAATTGCTATTCATGCGAACTGTGAAAAGTATTTATCACCCGAATCTGTGACTGTAATTAATAATGAAAAATTACCAGGCATTTGCTATATATGTAATCCATGCAGATTGAAAGTAAATAGTGATTTATCAAGAGCCGAAAACTCTGATTCAATTATGGAAAGACGCATGTTCGCTGTAGAGGCGAACATTAAACGGCTTAAAAACACGTTAGAGTCTTTCCAAACATTTGCGTGTCAGAAAGCACTGAAACCAGTTCTAAACGCAGTCCCTAACCACATTAACCGCAAGTCTTACAGGGAAGCGCTAACTACTACGGAAACGCTGATTTCTCCCGAAATCGACCAAGGTCCCTTCCAACAGCTCGGTACGACCGATGAGTCTGCGAATCAGACCTGCAGTCAAGTGAATGAAAGTTCTGAATTATCGAAGGATGTGCATAAGCTTAGACCGAAGAGTTTGAACACTAACCCCCCCAAAGACAAACATTGATGATCTAACGGTAATTTGTAGTAATCTCGTTGAATCAACTTCGCCATCGCTAAAGCAACGCGAAGCAGATGACAGGAATCAATGAAATGACCTTTGCAGAAGCTTAGACATCACTGCCTCACCTGCGTCGCTGACGCGATTGTTTAGACCCCCGAACTCACCTCGTGCGAACACACCCAGGTTACTGCGTGTAGTGCTCATGTCCGTCCAAGATTTAGAAAATATGTTGCTCGCCTCATCCCTCTTAGTTGTAAACAAATCGACTGTGCGAATATTTCCAGACGTTCCTTGGGAAGAACGGCAAATTCGTCGTAATAATCCGGAACTAGCGAAAGAGGCTACAAATCGCAGAGCTGTTATAGTTCATGGTGTACCCATTTCGAACGAAGTAGAATCCAGCAAACGTCTGCAACTCGATTGCAGTGAATGGAGATTTTTACAAGAGATTCTAGGTTTAAATGGTATAATAACTACTCATGTTATGCGCCTTATACCGAAAAAAGAAACGCATCAGCCTCCTCCTCTCAAAATATCATTCCGCACAGATGAGATGAAGCATAGAATACTCGAGGCGTGGTATCAATGTCGAAAATTTGCACCTTCTGAAATTCGTATTCGGGCTGTATACGACATAAAACGCACGAACACCATTGTTCCTGAAATGACTTCGCTACCAAGTCAATCAAATGCACCTGAGACAAAAAACGTGGAGCAGCCGACCAATTCTGGGTCGGCGAATCCACTACTATGAGCTCTTCATCGTCAACAAAAATCAAATCTCTATCATGATGTTACACCAATGCTCAGATCTTTCTGGGCAAGTTCACAGAAGTGTATTCACTCGCGACCGTGGCGTCTTGGGATTTGATTGCAGTGACAGAAACCTGGTTGTGTAATTCTATACACGACTCTGAACTTAAAATCCCTCATATGATGATTTACAGAAAAGATCGAGCAACAAAAGGTGGCGGTGTCCTCCTCTACTTACATGAAAGCATCAACTGCACTATACTTCTCTCCCCCGAGTTAGATGTCCCAGATATATTGTTTTGCTCTTTTGACTTACATGATAAACGTAAGTGCCTCTTAGCATTGATTTATCGACCCCCTTCTTCATCATCTGCCGCTGACACTGTTCTTGCTAATGCAATAAGTTTTGCATTGAAGCTCACATATTCACATTCGCTCCTCCTCGGTGATTTTAATGTACCGACCCTTGCAACACACATTACTGGTGACGATTCATTCAAAAGCTTTCTTCAAGAAATAATGACTTGCACCCCTCTTTACAACCATGTGCAACAACCAACGCGATTTCGATCTGAACAAACCCCATCTAGCCTGGACCTCATACTTACAAACGAAGAACTCATGATAGAATCTGTTTCCTATACAGCTCCACTCGGATTGAATGATCATGTTGTCATGACATTTGATTATATTTATCAATACGAACCAGCAGGAAATACTCAACGAACGTATGCAACTGTGAACTATGACTTGCTTCGAGCTCTTGCTACTGCAAATTGATGGGATTTCCTTGAACTCAAATCAGCTAAGGAAATCTGGGAAACGTTTTACAGCCAACTTCGTATTATCATTGACTTATCATCGAAGGTAAAAATAATATCCAGCAAACAGCGTCCGAAAAAGCCTCTCAGAAGCATTACTCGGAAATGGATGTGTAAGCGTGACAATGCCTGGTACAAATACTTGGACGATCCTTCTGGGATAACTTGGTGCTACTACACGTTATTGCGAAATAAGTGTGTCTGCCTCATTCGAAAAGACAGAAAAGATTACCAAATCAGTCTTGTCGAAAAATTCATTCTAAATCCCAAAGCATTGTATAGACACGTCAACGACCTCCGGAATGTTAAAATGGGAATACCGCCACTGGTCTCTGGTACTGGAATAGTGACGTCATTTAAAGATTGCGCTAACGTTTTCCGACAACAATTTGCATCAGTTATCTCACAAGTGTCGACCCATAGACCTTCCTTAAACTCTGACAGCTGCAGCCTGCCAATTCTTCAGGGGGTGGAGTTCCCCCTTCCCCAACGTTGTTCAAACAAAATTAATGACGATGAAGAGAACAGGCTCACCCCGTATAGACAATGTACACGCAACATTTTGCACAATCTATCTTCCAAATTGGCAATACCGAGATCTGACGTAATCACGATGATGTTCTAGCAGAGCTTTGTACCAGAAACTTGAAAAACTGCCCTGATTAGTCCGATCTACAAGGGTGGTAAAAGAAATGATCCTTTAAACTATCGCCCGATAGCGTTATTACCAGTGCTATCCAAAGTAATGGAGTCCATAATAGCTGATGCCTTACGGAATCACTTTGAGATTAATAATTTATTCTCCGAGGCACAGCATGGATTCAGGAAAAGACGATCCTGTCTGACAAACTTGCTATTAGCAAAAGAATCTTGGTCTGAGCTACTGGATGCCGGCCACTCCGTGGACGTAATTTATATCGATTTCTCAAAAGCCTCCGATCGTGTGAATCACGAAATACTTTCGTCGAAACTACTCACCTACGGAGTACAGGGTAAACTCCATGCATGGATTAAAGAATGGTTGATATCTCATGAGATGTACGTGAGAGTCAAAAACGAACTCTCCGAGTCGATTAAAGTTGCCCGTGGTGTCCCACAAGGATCAGTCCTCGGACCGCTTTGTTTTTAATATATATAAACGACTTGCCTACTGTATTACAGTCGTCCGGGCTTATTTTCGCTGATGACGCAAAGCTTTGGCGCAAGATAGACTCCACAGACGACACGCAGAACCTGCAACGGGATCTCGATATGATTCACACTTGGTCCATAGACAACGAAATGCCCCTGAATGCTTCGAAATGCAGCCTATTGTCTCTCAACAGCAAGTCGAGCAAAGAATATTATCTTGGTCGCACTGTTATTAAACCCGCCTCCTCCGAAAAAGATTTAGGTGTGATTATCCAATCAGACTTAGGAAACTCAATGCAATGTCGACTGGCTGCCTGCAAAGCTGAAAACAACTTGGGTCTCCTTAAAAGAGTCCTAGGTTCGTTTGACCCCAATATTGCATGCAAATTGATTTCAACGTACATCCGTCCTCATGTTGAATATGCTATACCAGCATAGGATCCTTGGTTGAAAAAAGATATTCTGCTATTAGAAACTCCACAGCGCAGAGCGACAAAACTCGTCCTGGGACTATCAAATTATCCATACGAAACGCGACTTAAATTATTGAATTTGCATTCGGCTGAATACAGACGGAAACGAGGAGCACTTATATTCATTTGGACAGTGCTTAATCAAACAAATCATCCTTGCGGTCATTTGTTTCATCTTTCCCATACCACACATCTGCGAGGTCACCAATTAAAACTTTACCAACAGCATAGCAGGTTGAACTGCCGCAAATATGCATTTTCCGTTCGCAATGTGCAACTGTGGAACAGTTTACCTACTCATGTGGTACAATCTGGAACTGTTGAAGTTTTCAAAAAATCACTAGATATCCACATGGAAAAGTATGTTTTTTATGTTTGACAATAATCTAACAATATTTTGATATTTTTTACCATCCGACCCGATGTACATTTTTGTGGGTCTTGTAAAGCATAGCTTTTTACCTGCATATAATCTATGAATAATCTATGAATAGTGTGCTTCTTAGTCTACCTTCATCAAATGTTAGAAGCTTAATCTCTTCATCGAGTACAGCACACATTGATAATCTGTCTGATTTGTCACGCGTGA
>JACCGJ010014464.1:0-11347 GCA_013407085.1 Atriophallophorus winterbourni
CAGCATAGCATTGTTCCAAGTACGTAGCTTCCTGCCCTTGAGTGCTTCGGCGGGGGTTTTGCGGCTGGGCAACGTATCGTTCGGCGTAGTTCTGTAAACCAGCAGAAAACGGTACAGACTATCGACGGATTTCTCCTCCCCATGTGATTTTAGAAGAGCACGCTTGAATGTGCCGACGAAGCGTTCGGCCTGGCCATTTGATTGAGGATGGTAAGGCGGCGACCGCAGATGCGACATTGTTCTGGTGGCAAAATTCGGCGAAAACGTCCGAGATGAATTGCGAGCCATTATCGGACACGAGAGTTTCTGGCAATCCATGCTGACTAAACAAACGACGCAGTGTGCTGATCGTATTGCTGGATGTTTCAGATGACATCTCGATGATTTTGGGCCATTACGAATAAGAATCGACGACAACGAGGTACATGACACCTTTTATTGGACCAATGAAATCGACATGAATTCTTTGCCACGGTTTTTGTGGTGTAGGCCATGGCGCAATTGGTACACGGTTAGGCATTGACGGCATGATTTGACGAATAGATCAATATCTGCGTCCATACTAGGCCAATAAGCAAAACTGCGAGCGATCGCCTTCATGCGTCGAATGCCTGGGTGCCCATTGTGGAATTGTCGAAGGACACGATAGCGTTTACAACATAACAATGGGCCAACTACTGTTGACTAGATTAGTTGTCCACGTAAACGGTCGACTGAACGAGAACTACGGCGTACTTCATGGATGATTAAGGCACTCTCGTTCAGCAAGAATGTTCCACTGAGTACAATGGTTCAGACCCCGTGGAATGAGCTAGCTGGAACAGCCTTCAAACGTTACCTGAATTGCTGTCTACCTTCATTTCCTCGACTTTTTTCAGTTAGTGAGGTAGCGCGTGTCCGGCTTCAACGTTTTTATCCTATGCGTCATCTGCTAAAAGCTGGATGAGTCATGTTTACAGAATGTGTGTACAGTTGAAATCAGGAAGTCGACCATTGGGCAGACCGCACTTGCGTTTGAAAAAGAGGTGTGAAAGCTCTTGGCATGGAACCAACGAGTCGGGAAGAACTTGCTCTTGGTCGCTCACTTTAGAGGCACTGTGAGAAGCGTCGTCTGCAAACCGGGGAGGAGCAGATATTACTCTCAGCTGCTAATCATAGATCAAGCCGTCAGTGTGCAGTTGACTTCACTCGTCCGAGAGTACTGTCTATCGCTGTGCGCGCCGTGAGAGAGACTGTTTCTCCCGAATCGGACTGTTTAGTTATTCCAAAAGCTGGGGAGCACGAAAACCTCGCACTTACGACTTACATCCGTAGTCGACATCTATTGAAACCGGATATTCGGAAAAGAACTGCTAAATTTAATTTCTGTTTAACCATTAGACTAATCCACGATATTTTAAATTTTTCCGTATGAATTTCGCGTACGGGTTATATTAGTACGAATATTATCAAGGGACGCATGACTGTTTCACATGCTCGCAATGTTGCAGGGTGAGAAGAGCAACAAGAATTTTTCGGTTCTTCAAAATGCATGGTGTGTACTTTTATAGATTGAACCATGATGTTTTGAAGCACTAGCCAGAACACTGAAACATGATTTGAATAAATCGTGCAAGCGGAACCTTCGTTTATCGTGATAACAAGGATGAATATATTTCTAGGTAGGTGTTTCTAATTTGAAGATGAGACATGTAATTCAAACCATTCCATACAACCATAACGCCCATATCTTGTTTGTTGGTCTTCGTCCACGAATTCACGTCGTTAAACTAATCTTGTTCGCTGAAAACTCATTTAAACTATTAAAGATCCGTTTCTTCCTCTTACGTAGCTCGGCTTTACTGACACTTAATCACCAGACATTCAACCCCCAAGTCCCTTCATTTCCAGTGACTTAATCTTCAGTCAGTCAATTTGATAACTTCTGAAGAATGCGCATATCCCAGCATACTTATTCTTCTGTTTGATATGAACCCCAGCACTTGCTTGAAGAACTGAGACCGTATACTATCGACAATCTTTTCGCAAACCGTTATGAAATGTCCACATGGTGGGATGTTGGCAAGAAAACAGTGACTGTAATGCATCATTCAACGACACAATCATGAGGCGTAAATCATCATCTGCCTCATTATCTGCTTTCATCCCTAGTTCACTTATTTTTCGTTGCATGATATGACATCTCTAGCAATTCAGCGATCTTCAACTACGGAAAGATTGACGTTCTTAAAATCAGAAGTTATCAAACTGGGGATTAAGTGACTGCGGATGAACTTGGGAGTTAAATGTCTGGTGATTAAGTGTCTGACGATTAATTGTCTCACGATTAAGTGACCGGACACCGTAGCTCGAATATCGATAAAAGAATTCCCAATGGCCACGTAATTACGAAGTATAAGCTGTTGTACGGGCGACATACTGCGAACACCAAGCCATCGCCTTACGTATGTGATTTTGTTCAACTAGTTTTACAACAACGAAGAACATCTTGTGTGCTGTTCAGGAAAACTTGTTAATACACATGTAAGTGAATGAAACGCGGAGGCTGTCGTGCTGATATCGCTCTACTCGTTTGCGAAACTGGATTAAATGAATGCTCCATTCGAAATAGAGGCGCCTCGTACAAGTCTTTTATAAATTCCTTATCCGTGTAAGTCCGGCTCATTCACGTCTTTAGTCTTGGTTGTATAGCAATCAAGTATTCGCAAAATGTGTAATGCTGTCCGTGATGACGGCAAGCAGTCAGAAATCGTTTGTGAATTGCAAACTCACGTAGTGATGTCACTCTACTTGTTCACAAAACGACCCCGTTGCTTTTCAAGCATCATTCATTCTCATCTGTTCACGGTGTTTCTGTGTCACGGCTGTATGTCAGTTAAGCACTGGGCACTCTCCACTGATACATCACTAACCCCATCAACCATGCCGACCGTTTGGTTATGGTATGGTATGAAAGCACAAGCCTGATCCAGACCAAGTGCCGCACAGTCAGAGACTGCACGTGGGTTAAGTCACTGTCAGGTTGCCCAGGCCCAGTCCGTTTGGTTATAGCAGTAATCGTGTTAATTCCAGATTCATCTACATTCAACCAGGTTCTTGTTTCATAAAGCTTATTCAAGAAACCGCGAAGGTGCTACATATTGGAAAGCAATAAAAAATCAGAATTTGAATATTCCCAAAACATCAATCTGAAAAAAGCGAACTGAAACATGTTCGAAAAAAGTCTAACGCTTTTATGAAACGTATAATATAGGTGTATAAACTACAATCGGATAATTGAAATGACAAAGATGGACATAAAATAAGGAAGAAAATGCAGAGTGGGAGTAGACCCATCGTTCCGATTAATCGAGCTTATTTGACACGGCAGCTGCCAGCTCGAAGTAGCGACAAAACCGCCGACGCATCAAAATGACAAAGCTGCGCAAATCCATGGTCAAATTCAAATGTTTCACCAGGCGTTCAAAGTCAGGCACCGGTGGATTGCAATCGGACGCATCGAAGCGACCGAGACGATTGTATTGCAGTTTGCACGAGCAGAGAATATCCGGGGCCGAGGGTCCCGAGCAACCACGGAATATCATTTGTAGACAACCCGATTTGGTTCGCTTCAACTTGAAACCAAATAGACGCTCGAAATTCTGCACCGTCTCTGTGAGTTGAGCCAAGTTCGAGGAAAGGTACTCGGTGGAAAAGTTTCCATCCGAGTCCGGTTCGTCGTCCAAGGACAGTTCAGCCAATTGTCGTTTGAGAATATCCTGTGAAAGCAATCACTTAATGTTAGAGACTGGCGTTGTACCAAAAGTTGGTCGTATGAACGAAACAGGACTTTATACAACGTAACGATCTCAAACAACAGCAGTTTTGTCAGTTCCTATAAGGGGGATTATATCACGCCACACTGGGGAGTACATCTGAAGGATAGAGACGTATGGGAAATCGAGAACAGATTAGACAGCTTGAGCTTTGGACAGAGTAGGGTGTATCGAGGATGCGAAACGTCGATAGGTGAGTCACATATAACACCAGAGATCAAAATTGTTAACATGGGAATTCGGTTGAAAAATAGAGATGGGTCAAATGTGACATGATTACTCAAGACTTTCTTTCACTTGCGTTTGTGCGGCTGGCTCCGTGGATGGATTAGACGGCGTCTCGAATCAGGCCAGCTCACGCGCATCGATCGAAAGCGAGATCATTGTATATCATTATTCAACCACTTCCTACTTTCAAACGCCGTAGAGGCCAAGCAATTGTACAGTAGTTCTATGCTGTGCGGCTAACACCGTGCTACGGATAGTGAGCTGCATGCTGAAACACGCTGGAGTCTCACTAGCATCTTTTTTATACTCTATTTCTGGACAACCTGGCAGTAATATCGCCCACGTGCAGTCTCTGATTGTGCGGCACTTTGTCTGGATCAGGCTTGCGTTTTCATCCATTCATTCAGCAGCATCTACATCATTTTTCAAAGTTGAGAGTCCGGTCATCGCTTGACCGCCTAGTCGCCGACACAAAGTACGTGCAGGTTTTGGGGTCGAAAACAAGTTTCGTGAGCGCTGGGTCTGTCTTTCGGACGACTTAGCGATTGCCATAGAAGCTTGGTTACACTGGCTCTACTGTAATCTGTATGGCAGAATACGCTCTGAATGGAAAGGTTGTCATGCTTACAGCGGCCGCAATTACATGCCACAACCGGTTTCTAGCTTTATGCCCTCACCGGGTGGAAACAACAAGATTAGGTTAATCAAACATCGAAACCGCGATTCGTTGAACCCCATTTCATAGTGGCTTGAAATGATAAAGCTGCTTCCTGGATGTTACGAGAAAAAATTCTCATATAATAAAATTCATCTTTCTGTCAAATCACGCGTGTCTTTCATTACGCACACTGACATAGCTATTTTAAGATGTGGCGTCACATGACTGCATTCTGTTAAAAAACTCTAGTGATCATTTCACGCTTCATGGAACATGACGATCAAAGATAAACATACTGACAAGTTTCGAGAGTGAAGCGATTCGTGGTGTTAAATGAGGTATCGGAAGGTGGATATGGTGTAAAATGACATTCGATCTTGGAATAGCTTCTTACGTTTAGTGGTATGGCTCAAAATCGTGTTCAGTGGCAGTCTTGTTGTATATATCTTCTTTGGGTGCTTGAGTAAACTTATTATGATGCCTGGCAGTGAAAGCGACAAAGAAGCAAACATGTCACTCCGCTCGTTCACAAAACTTGATTGGATGGGGGTTTGATTCGATATGTAGGCTCATCATCCAAGTGTGTCTGCGCCTAATCTGCTATATGTTCAGTAGCCTTTTCGATCCCAACCTTTCCCATCTTTCTATCATTTTTAACATGTCATCGTTGTATGACAGTTAAGCACCTGGTACTTGCTACCGGTACAATGCTGTCTACGATTATTTGTGCACGGATGTGCAATCGTGCAGCATTTCTGTGCTGTACGGCTAACATCGTGCTAAATTGATTGGCCAACGGTAGTGAGCTGCATGCTGAAACACGCTGGAGTTTCACTACCATTTATATTTCCCCCCTCATATCTCTCTAGGCTTGGGCAACCTGACAGTATCTTGGCCCACGTGCAGTTTCTCACTGTGCGGCACTTTGCCTGGATCAGGCTTGCGCTTTCATATCATACCATACTATACGATTATTGAACTTGCTCATATTTCCACCTACATTGAATTATTTGATCAGTGATTCTTTTATGTTTCAATGTACCATTTTAGATGAAGCTTCCAACTATTGTATTAATTTTATACATTCGTTACCATCCCGTTATTTACTCCCGTGGGCACATTGGTAATTATCACAACTATAACCGCCAGAAGGAGGACTAACTATAAGCACCGTCATTGAAGGTGCACTTATACCCCGTTTGGAAGTCTAAGCGAGTTTTGCTGCGCGTATACTCAAGAGCAGCTTGTTAGCCTGATTGACGCGGGTTTGTACCTTCATTGCACCTATGCATTCAGATGTTCGCGATTTTGGAAAATATGTTTCGGGTTTAGGACATACTAACTTCCGAAAAGGTTTCAGGCCTGTTGCTTATCACACTGGATGCAGGGCAGACAGAAAAAGATAAAGGTTATCAGTACTTTGTATTCGCTTTCCACATCCGCATTATGCAACACGCAAGGCGAACTAACTGTAGATGCACTATGGAATTAGGATTTATTCTGATCGCTATAGTTTTATGCTGGCTGCGACACCCAGCCATTAAATTTTAGCAAAACAGGTAGTGGGTTAAAAGTTAGTTCGTCTTGCATTAATCATTCGAAATTGCTGGCGTGAGTATGTATGTATGTACGTATGAAAGCACAAGCCTGATACAGGCAAAGTGCCGCACAGTCAGAGTAACTCTTCTAGTGTCCGAAGTACACAGCCCAGTATACATCGATGGGTAGTGGAGGTATAGAAACCATCACAATACGTTGAGGTCCGGTATACGCGGGAAGGTTGATTTAGTTGTATATGTATGAAAGACAAAGCCTGTCCAGATGCCTGATGCCGCCAGTCAGAGACTGCACGTGGCTAAGATACAGTCAGCCTGCCCAAAACCTAGACAGATATGAGAAAAAAGTAGGAATGGTAGGATTCTAGTTGATATCCCCACTGGTACCAACCATTGTAACCGGCGGCTTCGAGAATATCAGTTGAACAATTGTTTCATTCGTTTCCGTATTATTATTATTATTATTATTATTATAAAATTTTGATGAAAGAACTTACACGGCGGGCACGTAGATGACTGATTGAAGAATGCAGCTCCTTCAGAGTCTGTTTCACTTCTGACAGCCGATCAAGCATCTCATCAAGTTCTTCTTCCTCTTGAACCATCCTTTTATACATCTGCGATGTGAGCTCATCCCATCTTAGCAGCTCTGCAGATGGATCGAATCGATCTGAATTGATTAAAGTATGCAATGACTGCAATTGGTGTATAGGATCTGGAAACGCAAGGCCCGAGTTGGGTGAATTGATTTCATTTGACGCTTGTTGAGACATGGAAAGGGATACGCATGAGAAGTTGCTAAATGATCAGATCTGAAATGCAAAAATTTTCAAAGTATATCGAGTAAACAAATATGTATGAAATAGTGAAATCAGAAGCCCCACCCAGGCAAAGTGTTGCACAGTCATACATCACATGTAGGATACACTCAGGTTGCTAAGGCCTACACACATACGACAAATCATCATCATCATCATCAAAGACAGCAATACACCGGTAGCACGTACCGAATGCTTAACTGCCATACAACCATGAAAAAGTAAAATCCTAAAAGATTGGGACGGGTGGGACTTAAATTGCTACGGCTTCTATAGAAGAGTAAGCACAAACAAACTGGGAAGAGGTGCCTACACCTCGAATGAAACATGCATTCAAACAAGTTTCGTGAACGAGTAGAGCAACATCAGCACGGCAGCTTCATTGCGGCTTTCACTGTCATGCATCATAACAAGCTTTTCTCGTCACTCCGCTTGACAACATACAAGGTTATGCAAACACTCCAAGAAGATGCTTAGTGCAAGACCGCCATTGAACACGGTTTCGGGACATCTCCTGAAGCGTAACTAACCATTGCGATATATGATCGCGGGGACACCAGCCTGGAAGACGCGCTGCGCCTACTTTGGAAAGGTTACTAGTAAGAATTTTTAGCTGCCTATGCCACGTGACGGTTTGGCCACCCCGAGATTTACGCCAATCAGGATGTGGCGTCGCAAAAAGAATCTGTTTCGGAAGTCGGTGGTCAGGCATCCGTAAAACGTGACCCAGTCGATGTCCTGCAGAAGAACACTGCACTTGGAGGGCGCAAAACGCATTCCAAATGCGGGCACAATACTAGATAGCTTGTTCAGTATCGCCTGTGCATCTGTGTATGAGTCGAAGAGCAGAACTATGTCATCAGCATAATCCAAGTCGAGAAGCTTGACGCCTGGCATTATGTGAACTCGAAGGCTGGAGCACCGTCGCTGCATAATTCCATGATAGCATCAATTACGAAATAGAATAAAAACGGAGAAATCGGACATCCTTGTCGGACGCCACTTGTAGTGTTGAATTTGGGAGAAAGTTCGTTGTAAACCTTAACGCATCCGGATGTATGAGCATAAAGTGCGCGTAGTATGTTGACATACTTATGCGGAACGCCTTTGCACAGCAAGGTCTTAAACAGGACATTTCGATCGACTGAATCAAATGCTCCTTTGAAGTCTAAAAAGATGGCTATAGTCGGCTGTCGATAGGTGTTCCGCAGTTCTAATATCCGTCGAAGAGTAAAAATGTGGTCGACACAGCCTCTGCCAGGCCGGAAGCCAGCTTGCTGCTCACGGATCTGTGATTCCCTATGCGATGTTAATCTTCGAAGACATATGGACGCTAATAATCTCGTAATGATGGTAGTGAGACTTATCCCACGGTAATTAGAGCATGAGCTTCGCACACCTTTTTAAATATAGGTATGATAACTGATTCGCCCCATTATTATTATTATATTATATTATATTTACACAATCTGATACAGATATAGTGCCGTTTAACATATACAATGAGATGTACAAAGCGAGAAGGGGGGTACAAAGCGTTGTCATCGGCATCGTTGAACGTAGGCATGATACTACCCGGTTGCCTACACCGAAGTAGGGGAGATTTCGTTTTGGGGGTCCCACCCCGAGCCTTTACCCACAAGGCAGTGGAGCGAGAGAGGTTCGCACCTATCGGTGGCCGGTGACCGACGAAGCGGTTCATACGCCTTTTTCTGGGAATTTCCCGTTCGGAGCCCGATAACCCCGTTGATAGGTTGGTGACTTCAGTTTTTGCCTGTGCACCATACAATGTCCTTGGATAGGACAAGGGGCAGTGACTTTTGGAGCGGCGAGTCACATCCGCCGCGTCGTGATTCGCCCCAACTCGGAGGGACAGATTCTGTCATCCACACTTCACGGAGGAGATCTCCTAATGTGCTGATTAGGACTTGGCCACCTTCTTTGAACAAAACAGGTGGTATGTCATCGGGGCCAGCAGCTTTGAATCGTTTCATGGATTCGATACATGCTTTAATTTCTAAATCATTAGGGGGATCTACGCTAACAGGCCAAGTATCACACTGCCTCAAGTGAGGAAATGATTCTGTTGCAGGCGACCAGCTGAATTGTTCTTCAAAATGTTCGGCCCAACGTGAGAGGCGGCGATTCTTATTAGTGATAAGAGTACCGTCTAATTCCGCTATAGTCTCACTCACTCCTTGTTTCGTAGGCCCAGTCGATCGAATAAGTTGGAAGAGTTTTCGCACGCTACCCGCATTATTTGCTATTTCGAGTGTTTATCGTGCGCGACGGCCGATGCCCTATGGAGTTGGTTTTCGTAGTAATAGTCATGGTTGTATGCGGGCTGGGATACTGCCAGGTCGCCCATGCATAGACAGGAGAACAATTAGGGTTCTCGACCAAAGCCTTTGGCTAAAAAGCCTGACCCACAAGGCAGCGGGTTAGGTTGAGACCGTGTTCGTCTGACCTCTATCCATTGACCTTCCTGGTATGAGTGACTCTGAAGGTGCTCGGAGAGCACCACCCAGCATAGCTTAATGGGTCATAGAGGTACACAAACCATCGCACCACGTTAAGGTCCAGTCTCAGCGCGATGGACATACGACAAAAATGGAAACAAAATAAGTAATGAGACTCTAGCGTGTTTCCGCATGCAACTCAGTACCGGTGGCAAATCGCTATAGCTGAGCAGCGCAAAAGTAAGACGCGATTACACATTTACTTTACTTTACTTTGTGCGACTATCTCCTCTTGGAGGATGGGTCGGCTTCAATGAATGGTCTTGGGAATTTGCGTCCCCAGCACGACTCGGCGTTTGTTCGAGTCAGCTTCTCTAGCCTTTGCACAACCAAGTGCGAACTGCAATCAGCAGGGAGTTGCCAAAAAGAGGTGGTGTGCACCAACTAACCGTGTTCGAGACTCTGCTCCAGTTTTTTCCTCAGGGTTTTCTCCCGAAGACTTTCCCGCGATCGGGTATCCCGCAAGGCAGCGGAGGTTTAAAATCAGGGTTTTCTATCCCTTAGATGAAATGCTCTCCCAGGCTAACGAGCTCCATCTGCAAACTGGTTTTCAGTCGCCAGTCACTCGCCCTCGCCCCTTCTCCTGTCGGTAGAAGCAGTTCCGCCGGGCTCGGAGATCCACTCGTGCAAGCCAGAAGCTGGACTTGGTTGTCAGAGGCTATTTGAGACGCGTGCCATATGAGAGCATTTTATAAACAGTGGGAGCTTATCCCCACTACCACCCCCGGCTATGACAACTTTTGGAATGACCACGGGAACCATAAGATGTCCGGATAAGACGGAGCACAGAGCGATCTTGTACACGGACCTGCGATTCAGACACTGAGTGTGAGAATTTTGAGGACACTGTTCCGGTCGGGTGAACCGGGGCCACTTGTTTTGAAAGTGTTCGCGCTGCGCACACGTCGACTCTGATGTATTTTAGCCAACGTGCAGTTTCCAAGTGCGCGGCACTTTGTCTGGCTTATGATTTCATGCACACAAACACACATCTGTTGAAACGTCTGGTCATCTAACAATACTGTATTATTTGTAAAACCGCCGAGGTGAGCGAAGTGATCAGTACTCTTGATCGCTTGATTGATGCAAAGAAAATAAACTGAGTTAGTCAACGTACAATTGAAAATGAGAGAATGCGCGTACACTGCGATTACGTAAGACACGTATGATTTATGGTTGAAATCACAAGTCTGGTACAGGCAAATGCCACATAGTCATATACTGCACGTGAGCTGAGATACGGTCAGCGAAGTCTATGACTGTGCGGCACTTTGCCTGGATCAGACTTGTGCTTTCGTACATACATACATACTGTCAGGTTGCCCAGGCCTAGAAAGATATGAGAAATGAAAGTAGCGGTAGCAAAGAGACTCCAGCGTGTTTCTGCATGCTGCTCACTACCGGTGGCAAATCAGTTTAGCATGGTTAGTTGCACAGCACATGATACATGAGAGAGCGATAATGGAAATAAGACTGTTGTGCATAGTGGGTTGCAGATTCGATATTCTGGAAAGTCAGTTTAACGCAGCCAGAGCAAAATTACTGAAAGCTATTGCATACCCACGTAGGTAATAGAAGATCGCTTCCTTGCTCAAAAACATTAAACGTGAGATGTGTAAAACGCAATCGTGATATACGCGCAACACTAGATATCTTGTTTAGTGTAACCGTAGAATTTAAATCCATGAACGTAAACTTGCTGGAGTAAATATAAAAGTAATGTATTGCTCACATTCCCATACCTTACACTCCA
>JACCGJ010014465.1:0-13920 GCA_013407085.1 Atriophallophorus winterbourni
GACATGAGCTCAAACTGTTACATCAACAGAACAGGCTTGAATGTCGACACAGCCTTTACTCTGTGAGAGTATGCAGTCAGTGGGACACTCTTCCAGGCACGCTTTTTGAGGTCGCTTCTCTCGGTTCATTCAAAGGTCTCCTCGATTCTCACCTCCATGAAATCTCCCACTCCTGAGATACAAGTACCCCGTAAACACTATATTCATTTTTTTACAAACCCTACCTCATTTTCCCCCCAAAACTCACTAGCTCGTGGCAACGGTAAGTTCTCTTTCTGTGCCATTTGCATTTTCTTCACAACCCCGATAACTCTTTGTCAGTTTAATTGCTCTTACAGACCCCAGTATCGGAAGTCCGTATACACGCAGTTTCAACTGACCCTGTTCCGGAGGATGTGGTGGGTAGCTGTGTCCCAGGTTGACACCCTGTCCAAATGCCACAAAAATCCATTGATAGTGCAGGCTAAACGCGAATGAGGCCCGCTATAAGGCCTTGAAAACTCAAACATTTCTCTCTTTGCTTTTTCGACCCACTGCTCTATCTATCCTGCGGTTTGTACAAGCTCTTAGCTTTTTTAAACCATAATACACTATTGAACTATTGATATTTGTGAAGATATTGTTTGAAGTGGTGGACGCTCTTCTGTGGCATACCACTGAAAGAAACCTGGACGCTCAATTGGCTCGTTAGCCACATACAGTCCTGTGGAAACTGAACTGAACTGAACAGAACGTGAACTATCGAGAAAAAGACGAATTAGCGCGTATTTCAAATTTAGTGTCTTTCAAGAAATTTTACTTTTAGGTATTAACTAATGCTGTATTGATGTTTAAAACTTCCATCAATATAGGGTAGCCATGTAATAGTTGTTTATAATAAAATTTCTAAACTTTAGTCGAAACATTTTTGTAGCGAAAAAACTGAATCTTATCCACGTGAACTTACAATTTCCTCTTGAATCTAGTCTCCGCTGGTGATTTATCATTTAGTGCATTGGTTTGCACTGTGTTGCTCTGTGTATTTTGTCTGTTCAAAAACCCTCTGATAATTTCCGTAGTGGTCTTTTGCCTAATCTTCGAAAGAGCTCGTTAAAGTGTATCGATGAGATTTTCAACCTTTCTTATTGATGGTGGAGGAAAAGGAGGACATTTAGTATGCTGTGTGCTGTTCTGATGACAAAAAGTTTTGAATCCTGAAGGTCTAATTTTGCTACTGTTACATGAGACATAGGCCTGAATCGAAAGATCACACTTCGTATTATGTATCAAGTTTCTGTCCTTCTTCTGAATCGAAAGCAGAATGGATAAAATCCTGTTTAAGCTTCATCACAGAAATAAACGGGTGACTTCTGCTGACAAGGCAAGCCATGAGTGTAGAAGAACACCACTATGTCACTCCGGTTATCAGGTCCATCTGTCTCAACAAATGCTGATCCAACACGCTTTTGAATAGCTGTTCTGATGGTAGAGACAGGAGACCTTTCGGCAGAGGGTTTCAAGTGTTCACCACCAGCGTGGGTAGCGTGCTCGCGTTACTCAGCTTTAGTCTTCTGCAACTTAAGGTCATGCCCACGAATCCTCGACTCACCTACTAATCGGAAGTACCGGAGGAACTCGTATTCGCCTTTAAAATGAGGAAATGCAACAGGTAGTCCATATTCCAACAGAGGACGATTGTACGCAAAGAAAAGTGTCTGGAAAATTTGCGGGGTAATGGACGCAAAGGAGCGCCGAATCGCCCAGATCATCCTGCTAGCGCTGCCTATTCTCCGACAAGTGTCAGCCTTCGACTTCAAGGAATCCATAACCAGAATCCCTAAGTCTTTTTCGTCCGTCACCGCTCTAATAGGCTTACCTTCAAGAAAGTATTCACCACCAGTGTCATCGAAGTTTATGCGCATGACCACTGTTTTGTCCTCATTGATAGGCAGTGACCAGCGATGGTTGGGACATGTTTTAAGAATGCCTACTCACCGTTTACCGTACCGCGCCTTATTCGCAGAGCCTGACAGAAGCTGGGAAGAAAGATCGAGTGGCCAGTCCATGACGTGGCGCGTTGGGATGAAGAAACTCACCGTAGCGCTAGGCTCAGTTGGGCGTATCGTTTGCCTGGGTGGGGTCCAAAAGCTCCACCTAATAGTTGGCTGTAAACCTTACGCAATATGGCTACAAACCGAAGTCAGTGGCGCCAGTGTATTTTATTATGTGTGTCATGATTTTTTATTCGGTATTATTTTACATAAAAACACAAAAGACAAAAACAAAACAAAACAAAAAACCGAAAAATCGCATGCAGTGAAACTACAAAAACCAGCTGCTTTTTTGTGCATTTGCTTTTGCGTATTCCGCGGACCTGCTTTCCCTTTTCCACGCGCTTGCTCATCTGCTTTTCCTGCTTCATATTGCTTGGCACTTTGTCTGGCTCCAGACTTGTGCTTCATGATGATGATGATGATGAGTGACCAGCGATGTGTCCAACTGACTAAGTCATCAACTGCTTGTTGCAGTTGCTTGTGGCCATCGCAGGAACTGACCGAGGGCCACAGTTTCAGGTCATCCGCGAATAAAAGACAATCGATCGCTACCACGTCCGGAATATCATTCACGAAAATTTTGAATAACAATGGGCTAAGGACAGATCCCTGCGGCACTCCGGAGCCTGCTATCATGTCTGAAGACAAAACTCCATTCACTTCTACACGGTTTGACTGCCCTGAGATGAATGCCTCGATTCACTTAAGTAGACAACCCTGAATACCCAAACCCTATAGCTTGACGAGCAATCGCGGTGGGGCACACGGTCGAACGCCTTACTGAAGTCAATAAAAATGACATTGACCTCTTGACCCGAATCAGTGAAAACACACCAACTTTCTCGCACCAGGAGCAGATTAAAGTAAGTAAGAAAGCACAGGAGCAGATTACTTACGCATGACCGATTTTTGTGGACACCAACGCCAACACAAAAGAAAGTGCTCTAATTTCCTTTTGATCAGCTTCTCTAAAATTTTACCAATCACAGAAGTCAATGTGACCGGCCTGTAATTAGCAGGATTACTGGGGTCCCCACTCTTAAACATAGGTTTAATAATACCCTGTTTCCATTCTTGTGGCAAGACCCCTAATGTTACAGATTTTGTAAACAACCTGGCCAGCGGAACGCACAACACTTCTGATAGTGCTCGTAAAACCAACGGATGAATACCGTCTGGTCCTGGCGCGAATTGTGTGTCTAACTGTTCCAACAGGAGTCTAACCGTCTTTACATCTACATCAAGATCAGACAGGACCTCACTGTTATTAAAGACAGAAGGGGATCACTGTCTTCAAGACAGTACACGGAGGCATATTGCTTAACCATGGCTTCATCTGTTCAAACCATCCCCAGTAATGTCTACCCCATTGGTATCTATCAAATTAGGGATATATGGCGACGCCTTTGTGCGCCGTTTTGGTGCACAAGTAGACTCGTCAACCAATCACTATTCGCATAACATACGTTTTCTGAGTTTTAATGCCGTGCAACGGTTTCTAGCTTGCCGATAATTGTCATAGTCAGTGGCGTTTTTCCGGATTACGAATATCGACCAAAGCTTTTGACGTTGCCGCAAAAGTTTCCGAAGCTCCTTGTCAAACCAAGGGGGACCTTTCGCTTTACGACGACGAGAGGATAACGGAATAGCCACCTCAATAACTGTCAAAATGTTATTACGGATCACCAGCCAACAATCTTCAACATCAGCTGATTGATCGAAAGACCAATCGAGAGATGAAGCAACATCGCATAACCTACCCGCGTCTGTCTTCAAAAAATTCCTTCTGGAAGTTGGATCTGGTACCCAGCCAGTGTTGCGTTTCCAAATAAAACTTGAGGTGGCATGATCACTACAGCCTAATGAAACTTCAGTCCAAACTCAAATGAACTGTTTGAAACAAAGTAGTTCAGTTCAGTTCAGCTTGCGCAAGTCAGTAAGTGGCTAAGAAGACATTAGATTGTCCATAATTTCGTTTGGTGGAAAACTGCATAGAAGCACTGATCACTGCCAAAACGTTTATTCTTTTTCTCTGTTTGAAAACTTCGGCGATTAATCGGACCTCCTTATAACCGATGCTGGAAAAATAAAAAGCGGTTTCTCTTCACTAGCACGGTGAGAAGTCGGTTAAAGCAGAATTGTGTATATAAAACAAACGCTGGCATTTACTTTCTTTACGGGATAAGTCTAGTAAATGTTATCTACCTAATCTGGAATAGCAATTCAAGGGAATATTCATGAAATAACTCGCCCCAGTTGCAGTCAAGACTTAGCTGGAAACTCGCTACGGAACTACATGATATAAGTTCTTCGGAAAGACTGTTCCAAACATTTACCATCCTAATGCTGAAAACGTTTCTTGGAATCTGCCTGTAAAACAATCAGATTATATTCAGTACGATCCAATTCGTAACCTTTCTTTCAAAGTAGGTAAAAAATACACCTTTTGATTTCTTGCGTATTGTACTTGCTTTGTTTTTCGTTCTCCAGGCTCCCAAATCTACCCAAGGTTGCAAAATTGCACGGTCATTACAATGGCAATCTTGTCATTCACATCAATTAAATCTGCTTTACACTGGTAGAATTGCAGCGGCACTTCACGTCGTACAAAACATTCACTGGGTGATAAAGATAAGGTACTGCC
This sequence comes from Atriophallophorus winterbourni, assembly GCA_013407085.1. Lineage (NCBI taxonomy): Eukaryota > Metazoa > Platyhelminthes > Trematoda > Plagiorchiida > Microphallidae > Atriophallophorus > Atriophallophorus winterbourni. The sequence goes on from JACCGJ010014465.1 coordinate 4,678, forward strand.
TTTAATCACGGCGAAGCTGTACAACACTGGACAGGATTTCTTCAACTGAGGTTCTCCTGGACTATGTTGCTGATATAAAGAGATGCGTCTTACAAGGACTTGACTCTCTGTCGTTTATCAAGAAGAAGAAGCTTCGGTAGAGTTTTGCAAACTTCGTTATGTCACTGGCATAACACTCCATTAAGAAGAAAGTTTTATTAGTTTAAATGAATTTTCAGCGAATCAGTTCTGTAAATTTTAAACTTTCCGGACGGCTGCATCATTCATTAGAAGTCACACCATCTAGTACCGGTGGTCTTGCTTTGCGTGTTTTCGTAGTCGTAAGGCCACAGATTGTGTGCAACATACGTATGAAGAGGCGGACCTATTATGCAGTACCATCCCTCGGTATTAGCTTTGCACCTTCCAAGTGCACAGTTCTGTTACAGAATATTAGTGTGACAGAAACCGAGCTAAGCCTCGACAATGAGGAACTTGCGACTAGAGACCGTTTACCTATCTATTCCAGTCACGTTTCTATTAACACGTTTTTATATAAATGGATTACAGCTCGCATTTCCAACGGTACGTGTCATGATTATTACTTGCTTGTGCTGTACAACTTTTACGTTTCAGCTCATGTACTCTCGTTTTAGATAAGTAAAGCGTTACTTATTCTATACAAACGTGACTTCCTTTTGAACTCAATTCTGATCATATTCTACGTTTCACTACGGTTACGGTTTGTTACTTGGGTCATTTGTGGCGTAAAATATGTTCGTCTTGGATATACAAAGGGAGTCTATAAGGCTACAGCTCGCACTTTTACACAACGGACGTGAAACCGGGACACTGAAAAAAGATATAAGACGTCTGCATTTCTTCGACATTAGCTGTTCCCGCAACATTGCTGGGGAAACTCGGCACCATCATATGCGTAGCACAACTATGTGTAATAGAATCTTTGGTATCTACGTAGATGCAGAAAAATAAATTTATATGCGTAGACTTTGCTGGTGAGGTGACCTATTGTGAATAGAACACAATCGTTTTCCTAGTGCGGTTTTTCGCGACCCTTGGCTGTTGCAACTTATTATCCGTCTTAATTTAAGTTTACCTCGACATTCCAGACTACAGAGTTTCATCGAATCCATAATCACAAATAGCGAACCATTCTCGACCTAACATTCGGAAGTAGCGTCATCATTCTTTTAAAGGGTCATTAGCTTCGACGAGAACGTTTTCGATCTACTCGATTTATTACTATTTACATCAAGGAACGTTTATATCTGAATCATATGACCGTATTCGTGTTTATTTAATTTTTCAGCTGTAATCGCTTGTCTCTTGCCGTAATTTGTAAAATCCTTCACGAATGGAAATCACGCCGATTGCTGCGGATCCGGGAATGGTGCCCAGAGGGCAAAAGCGGTCTAAAATAGCCAGGGTATGATGTTATTGTTTTTTAAACGATTTCACCGTTGTAGGTTAAAAACAAAATGCCAGCTGCCATTCAAATCACCGCAGAGCAGCTTTTACGTGAAGCGAAGGAAAGAGAATTAGAAGTTACGCCTAGACCACCCCAACAAAAAATTACCAGTCTATCGGAACTTCGGGATTTTCAGCTACGAAAAAGAAAGGATTATGAAGATAATATTAGAAAAAATAGACTTGCCATGCAAAACTGGATCAAGTATGCGAAATTTGAAGAAAGCCAGGGTGAACTTCAAAGGTTTGTTGAATGTTTGATTTTGCATTTCGTGCTGTATACCTAGTGTGTTTCAGTGTAGAGTCATTTATCATAGCATGTTTTGAAAAATAAAGATTTTGGGATGGTTGGTCTTTATTTCATCCCCAGAGCAACAAAAGTAAATGTTTGTTTCAATCCGAGAATGACATTCCTCAATTCTAAAATTATTTTTTCAGTTATACATCATTCTAATTTTTCAAAAGATGTTTTCTGTCATTGATGATAGAAAAGTTAATCGGCTACGATGTTCGTGTTTGATATTCTAATGGCTTTGTTTTATTTTTTTCTCTGGGAATTTCAACCTTGTTTTCCAGAATCATCAACAAAGTCACACCCTTTAATGTCTCAACACAGCCTTCTTTATCAATAAGGTCCATTCTCTTTCAATCTTACGAGTTCAAAAGCTTTGAATTAACCGGTATCCCGCAGTCATAGGACTGCACAGAGGCTTCACTTCTTGAATCAGTTTGCACTATCGCAGTTTAAACAACAGTTCGAATATTTATTCATAGGCTATTTTGTATAGGATTCCCAATGAGAGCACCGATTCTTGTCAGCAATTTTACTAAACCTCGTTCTCGCTCATTTGCCTCTATCTTCAACTCAGAAATCAGTAAGGAAAAATAATCATTTTATCTATTGCACAATTGTCAACTCTCTTTCGTCATCCATTTTTCACAAACAGAGCACGCTCCGTTTTCGAACGAGCACTTGACGTGGACTACCGTAACGTTGGTCTGTGGCTGAAGTACGCAGAGATGGAGATGCGAAACAAACAAGTCAACCATGCTCGTAATCTATGGGATCGTGCGGTTGTTCTCATGCCTAGGGTCAATCAATTCTGGTACAAGTACACGTACATGGAAGAATCCCTGGGCAACGTCGCTGGCGCTCGCCAAGTGTTTGAACGTTGGATGGAATGGCAACCGGAAGAACAAGCCTGGCACGCTTACATTAACTTTGAGCTTCGCTACAGAGAGCTGGACCAGGCCAGAATGGTGTACGAGCGATTTGTCCTCGTACACCCGGAACCGAAGAATTGGGTCAAATACGCGAAATTTGAAGAGCGAAATGGCTTCATCAGCTCGTGTCGTCAAATATTTGAGCGGGCAGTCGAGTTTTTCGGAACCGACAATCCACAATCTAGATTGTTAATAGATTTCGCCCGTTTCGAAGAACGACAGAAAGAAGTGGGTTTCATCCGGCCATGTTTTTCTGCTTGCGCTGATTCTTCTAACGTGGATATATGTTCCCTGAATGTTTGAATGAATTTCTTTTTCACAGCATGAACGTGCAAGAGTGATTTACAAATATGCCCTTGATAATTTGCCCAAAGAGGATTGCCAAGAGATTTACAAAGCCTATACACTTCACGAGAAGAAATTCGGAGACCGTCTAGCGATTGAAGATGTTATTCTAAGTAAACGAAAATTCCAGTACGAAGAGGTGAGTGTGTTAAGACTATGGTTTAATACTTTATGATAATAGTTCATTGGACAGATTTTCATTGATTGTTTGTTAATTGTGAGGATTTTTTCGTACGTAACGTCGCATTGCTTTGATTTCACGTGTGTTGGTCTAGTACGCTTGGTCTCTTCCCCCTAGCAATATAATAATAATTACTCGGCTCTGTTGCAAGTTATTGCCAATGTATGTATGTATGTATGAAAGCACAAGCCTGATCCAGGCAAAGTGCCGCGCAGTTAGAGACTGCACGTGGGCTAAGATACTGTCAGGTTGCCCAGGCCTAGACAGATGAAAATAGAGAATAAAGCTGGTAGCGAGACTCCAGCCTGTTTCAGTATGCAGCTCACCACCTTTGGCCAATCAATTTAGCACGGCGTTAGCCGCACAGCACAAAATACTGCACGATTGCTAATCCGTGCCAATACAAAGGCCCAAGTTCGTGTTAACTTACACGAATGCCAAAACGGCTGCTTATTTATTTCGAAATACACCTCGTGTTTGGTTAATACTTGTGTTGGTACAGAACGCGTTTCCAATCCATTCGCGTAAAAATCTCGTGGATGATTCGGTTAACACTGTGTACTTGATGTAACGGCGTTGTCAAAGCACAAGTTGTTCCCGATTATACAACTGTATGAAGCCTTCACGCTTAACGCATGGCGTCTTTCATCGACATAGTTCACTTATCCAACTGTTTTATGTTATCAAGTGAACCGGCGAGGAAAACTTGTTATGATGTGTGACAGTGTAATCCACAAGGAAGCAGCGATACTGATGTCACTCTACTTGCTCACAGCATCTTTGGTTCGAGATGTAGGCACCTCATCTGACTGTGTCTGTGTCTAATCTTCTATAAGTTCAATACCCTTTTAGGTCCCACCCTTCCCCATCTTATAGCATTTTTATCATGCCATGGCTGTATGACAGCTAAGCACTCGGTACCGGTGTAATGCAGTCTCCTATTGTAGGGCACTTTGCCTAGATCAGGCTTGTGATTTCATCCATATATACTGGTGTAATACTGTCCATCATGATGATGAAGACCCAACTGTTTGTCATCAAAAAGCAAAGTGTTGCAATACTTTGCCTCATCACAGAACTGTGGCATATGGAGGGTGGATGATACCTGTCGGCGGCTAAACGCTGATGTATTGAGTTGTTTTATTCACCAGCAACCAGGTGGCTTATGGACCCGACGTATGCAGTAACCTAGCCTAATTGAATACCCTAATTTCGGATCATGCTATGGAACATTCGTTGCGTAGAATCTTAGCATACATGCGCTGAAGCTATTAAATTACCTCTGCATTCAAATTATCTTTTTGTTTACTTTTCGTGTTTATCTAGCGCTTGATAATTTTCTTGTGATTAGCACACCTCCACTACCGTGTGTGATTCCGGCAAGCTATTCACAGGATGATAGTTGAAACGATGCCCTCGTTGTGTAACGAATGCATGCTTGTCAGTACGTTCGAACAACCAAACCCAATGCATAAATTACTTGAGGACTTTCACAAACCCAATGAATACTTTTAACAATAGATGGGAAAAGTCCACTGGATGGCATTTAAAGTCAGATTACGCTTCTCATCGTTGGTACAAAACTAATTGTACAAGGAAGGTCTGTAGTTACCAGATCAGTGGATGGTATTTAGATATGCCGGGAAAAGTATCGATGCTGTTCATTATTGATATATGATATGAAAGCACAAGCCTGATCCAGGCAAAGTGCCGGACAGTCAAGGACTGCACGTGGGCTAAGATACTGTCAGGTTGCCCAGGCCTAGACAGATATGAGGGGAATATAGACATGGTAGTGAGACTCCAGCGTGTTTCAGCAAGCAGCTTACTACCGTTGGCCAATCAATTTAGCACAATGCTAGCCGCACAGCACAGAAATGCTGCACGATTGCACATTCGTGCCGGTTGTTCATTATTGGGGGCTCGCCGAGCTTGCATACTGAGTTGTGGGCATTTCGTCACTGGATTACATCATCAGCGTGACTTCTTGCGTAGCAAAAGATCCTTGAAATTCACCATATTTGTACCACGTTCTGTTGTATGTCTGTGCTGCTTGTTATACGATCGTTGCGATTCTTGTTCCGCATGTCGAACAACCGACTTAGGCAATGCCATTGTCATGTGTTGGTTGAGGTACTGCGTCTTTGATTACTCGTAGAGAATCATATAACGCCTGGTATTTCTTTCTCTCGAATATTGTATCGTCTCTCGAGTTCCATTTAGATGTGTAAGGACGTGGGGTTAAATGGGGGTGAGGTTAAATGCCATATACATTATTGCTATTGTTGCTAATTATTACTGCTGTCGGTGTTGGTAATTCCTGATTCAAGTTTATTGTCTTTAAGCTGCCAGCGGTTTGTTTGCAAACTTGTGGTTCATTGTCCACGTTTTGTGATATATAACTTCATTGTTCCAGGAGGTGCAAGCTAATCCACATAACTATGATGTGTGGTTCGACTACGTTCGCCTGATGGAAGAAGAAGGCTCGATCGAGCAGACGAGGGAGATTTACGAGAGAGCGGTTGCAAACGTTCCTCCCATCAAGGTCAGTGCAAACATTATTTGCCGTACAATCACTCGCGTTTATTTGTACTGACATGCGCGAGTATGCTTTGCATTCTGTCCTCAGCGACGCCACGTTGTATGTATGTATGAAATCACAACCATCCATCCAGGCCAAGTGCAGCGCAGTTAGAAACTGCCTGTGGGTTAACATACTGTCAGGTTGCCAATTCCTCGACAGGTATATGGTAGTGCACGAAGCTGAGTACCCTTGGCAGGTAAATTTAGGACGGTGGCCCGCCCAATACAGAAGCACTGCACAATTACACATCCGGGCGAACTACGCCATGTTGATTGAGCTCGGTTGTCTTGCCAAACTGGATTCAATGCCTATTGAGGTAGACGTACAAGCATATCATTGCCCTAATATCTTCTATTGATTCAGTAGCTTTCTGTCTCCCCTGGTCTGTCTATTTCGTAATTACATCCCATGGCTGTATGCACATTTGCTTTTGCATATTCCGCTTGCCTGCTTTCCCTTTTTTCACGCGCTTGCTTATCTGCTTTTTCTGCTTCATATTGATGGGCACTTTGTCTGGCTCCAGACTTGTGCTTCATGATGATGATGATGATGGCGACAAAGCACGGGTGTTTGCCGTCAATGCGTAGCTCTTTTCCATCATGATGCTTGAGTAAGGAAATATAGGTCGCAATATCTCGATGCCACAAAATTTCAGTGCTATTTCAGTTTATATGCAAGCTCGTGTGGGTAGTTGATATTGTGATGCCATATTGTCAACTGACTTGTATCAGAATGTTGTGAATACACGCCGTATTATACAATTTGATCACTGATCTTGGTCAAGCCTACGTGACTTGACACCTAATAGGTGTTTATATTTGTGACTACTCATCCGTGCCAAGCCCACCGAAGTATTCATAAAGTTGATCACGACGGTCCATAATGGAAGCACTGGACTCGAGTTTCGCTCTTATTTGAGCTCATCAGCAGTGCTTCGGGTGGCTTTCGGACCCCAGACCACCACCATTGTACTCCCATGCCTTAACGACCTGGTCTATCGTCCACCGTTTGACCGATCGCAATTAAGCGTTTATGAACTGTTCTCCAGACTGGCACATTTGAGTAGCTTTGTTTGCCCGACCAGTTCAGAAGGAGCCAGCAACATCTGTTGTGGTCGCGCAACCTACTAGGTGTAATGTAGTTTTCTTTAACGGTGAGGTTAAAACAGACGTGGTTGGTGGAATGCTACTTAGTCATGTTCCCTGTTCAGACTATCGCCTTTGGTCTGACGAAACTACTACATCAGCAGTATGCACTAAAATTGTTCCCCTTCTAATTGGTCCCAAACATATTCCAATCAATCTTCCCTTGTTGTGCCCATAGGAAAAGCGATATTGGCGTCGTTACATCTATTTATGGATAAACTACGCGTTGTACGAAGAGCTAACCGTGCAAGATGCGGATCGCACTCGGCAAGTGTATCGATTCTGCCTGAAACTCATCCCACACCGTCGCTTCACCTTCGCTAAAATGTGGCTGTATGCAGCCAAATTCGAAATCCGTCAAAAGGCGTTGACAGACGCCAGAAAAATACTCGTAAGTGTGATATAATGACAACCAAAATCGTTTATCTGGCCGTGGGTGTATTTTTATCCCACCGTGCTTTATTGGAATTGCCTCGACAATTGCGCTAACTGTCCGTCTCCCTATTTCTCCAGGGTACTGGGATCGGGATGTGCCCCAAGGACAAGCTATTCCGTGGGTACATTGAATTGGAAATACAATTGCGAGAGTTTGATCGTTGTCGAAAGTTGTACGAGAAGTTCCTCGAATTCTCGCCCGAAAATTGCACGACTTGGATGAGGGTAAGACATGTCTACCACATACCCACACAGTATTCAATCACTTTTGCAATCGTGCAGTGTTTCAGTCATATCTGTCTAGTCCTGGGCAACCTGACAGTATCTTAGCTCACGTGCAGTCTGTGACTGTGTGGCACTTTGCCTGGATCAGGCTTGTGCTTTCATGCATACATGCATACTTTTGTAATCGATACTTTACTCTGACTGTTCTGGGGTTTCATGCTTGATTTTGCTGCTCACAATTAGGTCTTGGAAGTATTGTGATGCAATATGAAGTATCATCTGAGATGGTATTTCTCCACTGGTATGTCTGAATTGTCGGAGGACAAAAAATAGTCTCTTGTGCGATGGATGTTTATCAACACGCTGTTACAATGATCAACGTTACACACGATCAGAAAGTAGAATGTTTTCTCACGCTCCCAACAGGATTCTTCGCTCTTGGCAAATCCTCAATAAATTGGCACAATTGACATAAAATAAACCACGGCAAAGTTATGTGGGCAACAATAGTTTGAACCATAGAATGAAGTACCCAGAATGTAGTCTTAAGAATCCAGTTTTGTATACCTTCGTCGTTTAATACCCTGTGCACACGTTCTGATGATTGACAATGTATGTATGTATGTATGTATGAAAGCACAAGCCTGATCCAGGCAAAGTGCCGCACAGCCATAGACTGCACGTGGGCTATGATACTGTCAGGTTGCCCAGGCAATGAATTGTGTTTGATCAGCTCCTTTCACGTTTGTAACACTTTGGAAAGGTGAGCCACTCCCACTGCTTGAGTACGATTTCTATCAATTCAACCATCAAATTTACCCTTAATTTTCCTTTTGTAAACATAGAAAACTTAGATATATTGATGATGCTTCAATGCTTATACCTCTCGATTAGTTTCAAGTCGTTGACTGTCATCAAATTCCGCAAAACTATCCTGAATAACGCTAGTCTTATATCCTGTCTCTTCTCATATCTGTCTAGGCCTGGGCAACCTGACAGTATCTTCGCCCACGTGCAGTCTCTGACTGTGCGGCACTTTGCCTGGATCAGGTTTGCGCTTCCATACCATACCTGTCGCTAGCCTCGACTGGCCGAGTTAAATTACGTTTTCGCCATCTTAGCACACCCATAATTTCATCCCATCTCCTTTATTTATATTCTGATGCCATCTTCGACCAATAATGTCACCCGATTCATTTTCATATGCAATCATCTTGGTCTCTTTCTATCGATGTTGACCACGCATGTACATTTCATACACATCATAACCCTACAAACACAGAATTCTTCATTCATCTTCTCTCCGTGCCGGGTGGCACATGAGGCGAAGACAACTTCACGCCAGTGGTTCCGGTCTGTCGCTGCTTCCTTTGCCGTCTGCACCGTGAATCCTTGTGCATTTAGTTCGCGTTCCATCGTTCTGCGCCAAGTTTCCTTGGGCCGTCCCCTTTTTCGTTTACCTTGCGGATGCCAGTGCATGGCTACCTTCGTATGTGAACTGGGATCCATCCTGCAGACATGACCGAACCACGGATCTGTTGTCATCGTTTCCGTAGCAATGTAGGATTTACGGGGTAGGGTTGCTAGCCCTAAGCCCAACCCTCCTCCTTTCTCAGACGGGCTTGGGACCGTCCTTG
>JACCGJ010014466.1:0-14452 GCA_013407085.1 Atriophallophorus winterbourni
AATCAATACTTCACTCAAGGTCGGTCGGTCAAGTCGAAAGATTGGTTCCTGATCAGGCTCCATGGATTTCGGCGCAAAAACTCCGGCATAAAAGTCTGCTAACAGGTCAGCGGTCTGATTTATGGATTCTGTGAAGCCGGACGAAATTTTCAGGGCAAAGACTCCTGGTTTAATATTTGTTCTATCGTTTACAAGTCTATACAAGAGCTTCGGATTCTGGTGCATCTGAGTAATCAATTGCGATTGGAATTCTTGTTTATCATCTCGAATTAAGCTGATAACTTTGTTTCTCAGTCGTGTAAATTGTGCCCAAGAATCAGCTGTGTTGGTAGCCTTGTGAAACTCCCACGCTACTGCCCTTTGTTTCATCCACTTTTTAGTCTGCTTCGTAGTGAAAATTTATTTCGTTGAGACGTTTTCTTCAAAGCAAACATTGAATGTTCCTCCAATATAGATTTGAGGTGCTGTAAGAGAGATCGCCAATGACTATCCGGATCGGAGTAATCCAGTTGTGCGAAACTAGTGCTTTGTAACTCGGCACACAGAGCACGGTAGTTCACCATTCTGACGCATTTTGTCCCGTCACTATTGCGCCTAGCGCTACAAACGTACTCGAATTCTAGGACAACGTGATCGCTTCGTCCGATCGGCGGTTTATAAACGTTATTCTCAACAGCTGTGGGATCTGATGTAAGTATAAGTTACAAGGTAGACGGCCGGTCTGATCCTCTCATACGAGTAAATCCAAAAACATGGTTATAAAGGGGTGCGTAATCCAAAACGACTCGAAGTTCATTTTCAAGTGCCTCTGATGGATGATCATTCCGGCTATAGAGCTGAAGAAAGTTGAAATCCCCCATTATTAGTATTTGAGTATTGTATCGCGTTGTTACATAGCGCAAAGCATTAATCAGTTTATTGTTCATTTCGAGAGTTGCTGTTGGAGAACGATAGATCACTCCAATAATGCATTGGTCTCCTGAAGTAAGAGTCAGAGAACACCAAAATGTGTCAGTGATATCAAGGATCACGTCGTTCATAGCTCTACAGATAAACGATTGCTTGAAGTAGAGTGCTGCTCCTCCGCCATCGCCTAAACGGTCACGCCGGAATAGAGACATGTTGGGCAAAGAGAGTTCATTATCAGACAATGAGGCATGAACCACGTTTCTGTTACTGCAACTATGTCTGGCGCCGTTTCATTACAAATCTCGGACAATTCGATTAATTTGTTGAAAAGGCTGTTCGCGTTTGTATAGATGCCCTTAATCGTATTTTTCGTGAGTAATGACGGGGTGTAAACCGAAGTTATTGGTCCGGCTTCTTTGGATGGTAAAACATGTGTGCGTCCTATTGGTCGCCGACGGCTTGAATCGACAATTAGTTTTCGGTGTGAATTGCTCAGTCCGACTCGATTTGAGCCGGACCTACGACGTTTTTTGATGCATTGATTTCCTCCATTTCGATGGAAACGCTGCTATCCGCTATCTCCAAACGGGAGAGTGATTGACTTCGTTTGGGTAGGCAAAGTCTAACATCCTTGGGTAATGTTCGTTTCCCTTTTGTCCATTCCGACCCTACTAATTCAGCCATAGCGCTGGTCAAGAACGTAATCTTCAAAGGTTTTACAAGCACTATCAGAAGTGTTGTGCATTCCGCTGGCCAGGTTGTTTACAAAATCTGTAACATTAGGGGTCTTGCCACAAGAATGGAAACAGGGTATTATTAAACCTATGTTTAAGAGTGGGGACCCCAGTAATCCTGCTAATTACAGGCCGGTCACATTGACTTCTGTGATCGGTAAAATTTTAAAGAAGCTGATCAAAAGGAAATTAGAGCACTTTCTTTTGGAGTGTGGGCGTTGGTGTCCACAACAACATGGATTCACCAAAAATCGCTCATGCGTAAGTAATCTGCTCCTGGCGTGAGAAAGTTGGTGTGCTTTGACTGATTCTGGTCAAGAGGTCGATGTCATTTTTATCGACTTCAGTAAGGCGTTTGACCGCGTGCCCCACCGCCGATTGCTCGTCAAGCTGGAGGGTTTGGGTATTCAGGTTTGTCTACTAAAATGGATCGAGGCCTTCATCTCAGGGCGGTCAAACCGTGTCGAGGTGAATGGAGTTTTGTCTTCAGAGATGATAGCAGGCTCCGGAGTGCCGCAGGGATCTGTCCTTGGCCCATTTCTATTCAAAGTTTTCGTGAATGATATTCCGGACGCGGTAGCGATCGATTGTCTTTTATTCGCGGATGATCTGAAACTGTGGGCCTCTGTCAGTTCCTGCGATGGCCACAAGCAACTGCAACAAGCAGTTGATGACTTAGTCAGTTGGACACATCGCTGGTCACTGCCTATCAATGAGGACAAGACAGTGGTGATGCGCATAAACTCCGATGACACTGGTGGTGAATACTTTATTGGAGGTAAGCCTATTAGAGCGGTGACGGTCGAAAAAGACTTAGGGATTCTGGTTATGGATTCCCTGAAGTCGAAGGCTGACACTTGTCGGAGAATAGGCAGCGCTACCAGGATGCTCTGGGAGATTCGGCTTTCCTTTGCGTCCATTACCCCGCAAATGTTCCAGACACTTTTGTCTGTGTACATTCGTCCTCTGTTGGAATATGGGCTACCTGTTGCATTTCCTCAGTCCAAAGGCGAATGCGACTCCTTGGAGAGGGTACAAAGGAGGGGCACTAAGATGGTTTGTGGAATGCGCCAACTGGCGTACGAGGATAGGAGGAGCGTGCTGAAACTCTACCCCCTAGAGCTTCGAAGGGAAAGATATGACCTGCTCCTGACACGCCGTATTCTTCTCGGTCAATATGGAGACGAGTTCCTCCAGTATTTCCGATTAGTAGGTGAGTCGAGGACTCGTGGACATGACTTTAAGTTGCAGAAGCCTAGAAGGCTGAAGCTGAGTAATGCGAGCACGCTATCCACGCGGGTGGTGAACACTTGGAACTCTCTACCGAAAGGGCTCCTGTCTCTACCATCTGAACAGCTATTCAAAAGCGCGTTGGATCAGCATTTGTTGAGACGGATGGACTTGATCCCCGGAGTGATATAGTAGTGTTCCTCTACTCTCAGGGTTTGCCTTGTCAGCAGAAGTCACCCATGTCTATTACTGTGATGAAGCTCAAACGGGATTTTATCCCTTCTGCTTTCGATTCAGAAGAAGAAGAAAAAAGGTTTCGGTCCATCCCCCTTAAGTTTTGGCGAAAAAGAAACTCGAAAAGTGACCACAACAACGGTATTAGAAATATCGAGAGAACACGCAATGTAGCGCCATTGTTTGACGTCGTGCTCTACGGTTTCCTGATTCGATGCACTAGAAGTATTTTCTGGTACACCAAGTAGAACTATACTTCGTGATACCGTTAGTTCCCTGGCTTTCAAGCTGCCCTTGCTTTACCACCATGGTACATCGATATATATGCGGCAGTTTGAGTCGGAATCTGATTTGAGTAGGTATGCATTCAGCAATACGTTCTCGATATCACCCTCCAATTTTACTGTTACCTTGAGCAAGCGAGGTTGACCAATATGAGGTGAAGTTGAATGACGGGTTAGACGAGTCAGTTTTTCTGCGATTACGTGTTCAATTTTCATTAGGTGACAAAGCTCAGACCATTTCTCGACATCGTGTTTCTGTTTGCTATCAAACAGGCTTTCTTGGGACTCGCTGACATTCGTACATATCACGTTCAGCGTGTATGGGGTGTTCTTTTTGCGTATCGGAAAGTCAGGCGTTTTAGAATTTAAAACATTTGATACTTGACTTTGTGAGTCGGGTACGGCAGTTTTGGAGTGTAACGCTGAGGTCGACCGTAACAGCAGAACAGAAATTCCTACTTCTGTGGTAGTTTTAGCTGATTCCAAAACGGGAATAACCCGTTTCATTATTTAATAATGCTATCGAGTCAGGGGCTAAATTGTGATCGCATTTACCATGGATTTTACCGATACACAGGAAACACATTATTACTTTACGCGCCATGGAACTCACCGGTTGTTCGCATGCTTTGCACGTCACTTCGGGACAATTCTGCGTGTCGAGATTCGTCCTATCAGCTGGGCGGGCCGTGACCATTGTTGCGTTCGCCGGATCCAGGCCCTTGGCAATGAGGTCAAGTCGGTTCGATGTCGCTGCCACAGTTTGATCGATCGATTTTTTAGTCCGTATGTTGGTTCTCGTGGTGCGGTGAAACATGTTATTAGCCTGAATTGGGTTGTTCGGCTGAGACGGGTTTTTGTTCGACGGGTCGAGGTGGCTGTTTTCGAACACGTGATTTCGTCATGTATCAAATAATCCAATATAACTCATTAACTACACAAGCTGGAACACAGAAATAAGTATCAAAATTCGTAGCTCGACGTGATCCTTGCAATGATAGCAAAAACCGTAGAATAGTTAGCGATTGAAAAAAGTTTGCGCGCGTGAGCAAATTGTGAAATTTACGCCGGTATGATAACTTTGCTGCTAATCCGTTGACAAGAACAAAACAAATAAATTCCGATAGATATGATCGAAAGTAGCACAGAATTCTTGGAATGAGAGAAATCCAAGCAGATTCGACGAAGATATGAACAGAAGTGTCAGAGCAACAAAAAATGCGACTGCACAGTAGGTCAGACCGAGTTCTGTCTATCGTCGCGAACGCTGCGGGATAGAATTTTCCTACCAAATTGAACTGGTAAGTCGTTCGAAATGCCGTTGAAACATGAAAATTCATGCAATTGTGCTGTACACCTATGGTCGACATCGACCGAAGGATTTCAACAACAATAACAAACAGTTCAGCTTGTCCAGAGCTCCGCATAGATATCTATTCTGAGTGTTGATGACCCGTTCAAACCAGTTAATAGAATATGCTACATTTTTCTGTTTTTATACACGATTGTTCTTTAGCTGGCTTATCCTCATGCTCGAAAAGAAAAAAACGGCATGTTCTTATTCCAGGCTTGGTCATAACACGATGTTTCCACAATACAATCCGGATAATCTGTTGGCGTCGTGATCGTCGAAGATTTCAAACAAAAGCGGAAAACGTTTTGGCATTTTTCGCTCCATCTGTGTAGATTTACACAAAAAGAAATTCTAAAAGCTCGATTGGCTCATTAGCCACTCACTGTACTGTGCAAACTGAACTGAACAAATTTATACATTATGCATTCAATACAATGAATTTTAAAGAGATTGCAAAGAAACGAGTATTGATAAATCTCAACATATTTTTGTATTATCACCACCATTGCTCATATCAAAAAAGAAAAATAGGCGGATTCGGCTTCAAAGTGACCTATGCGATTCATTTAATTTAAAATGCATTAAATGTACTTTTGAAGGTCGATCTTTAGGCCTACAATAGACAACGTTTTAAAATTGTTGACCAGTGGATATGCGATGGGTTAATGTATTGAGGTGGTACATTAGAAGTAAGTTGTTGAAAATTGAAAGCCATTAAAAGCATTAATTTTTTTGAAAATGAAAATTAGTTTAAATTGTTAGTTATTCGTTATACGCTTATTTCTGCATAACTATCGCTCAATCTATCCTGCGGTTTGTACACGCTCTTAGCTTCTTATACCGTAATAAACTATTGAACTATTTATCTGCAAGTGCATGCCCCGTTGATTAATCTAGAATTGCTCATGTATTCCGCTTATTATTACTCATAAAATTATTTCAAATTCTGATTTTTTAAATTATATATTAATAACCTCCCCCACTCATCAAATCTGAATTGTCTACTTTTGTCGATGATCTGACAGTTTGGGGTAAAATAACCTCTTCTGCTGAGAGTACAGTTTTCAACGACGAATTGGACAAATTGCTTTATTGGTCGGCAAAATGACAGCCTCTTTTAAACCGACAGAAATGCGCAGTAATGCTTTTGGGGCAAAGCACGCCTGAAGGTGCCTACTTCCTCGGGAATCATCAACGAAAATTCGTGATATTGCACGTTACCTGGGTACAGTTGTGACTCGGTCGCTTAAATCCAAGAAGGATACGGACAGAAAAGCTGCTGCCGCGAATCCCGCATGATCGGCTTTTAGACGGTCGTTCTCGGGGATTACTCCACAAATGTTTCGCATTCTTTATTCCACATGCGTGAGAGCAGTTTTGAAAAATGGTTTGCCAGCAGCATATCCATAAACTAATAGAGAACGTGATCAGCTGGAAAAAGTGCAAAGTTGGGCTACGAAAAGAGTACAAGGATTGTAATCAATTCCTTATTTGGAGTGAGTTCAACGCCTCAACCTCATGTCGCTCAGTATTCGGCGTGTGCGCTACGATGGGCTGCTAAATCATCGCATATTACTGGGAGCTTATGGTTACGAGCTGTGCGAGTTTTTCCCTCTCGTTGCAGGCTCAAGAATCCGTGGCCATGCTCTAAAGCTGCAAAAGCGAAGGACACTACCCCTAACACAAGGATTCACGCTCTCAACAAGAATTGTTAACCGCTGGAATGCGCTTTCGGAATAGGTTATTGCAGCAAGATCTAGAAATCAATTCAATCAACTAGTGGATAATGTACTGCCTGTAATCACGGCGAAGCTGTACAACACTGGACAGGATTTCTTCAACTGAGGTTCTCCTGTACTATGTTGCTGATAAAAATAGATGCGGCTTACAAGGGTTTGACCCTCTGTCGTTAATCAATGGTCAATGTTCAATTATTTGAATTTGTAATTGTTTATTTTGCCAGTATCGTCACCGGTATTGAAATATTTCAATATTACCGACCTCCAGAATGCAGTAACGCTCATTTCATCTTTACGATAATGTCTTGCACGTAGAAAAATGCGGTAAAATTGGTGGTATATTCCATTCTACTAATTAGCAACCTATTTATTGTATGAATCCAAACTCATGATTTGGTGCATATTATCGATCTAATCCATTGCATATATGCATCTATTCCACTGGTGTGTTTCAATTTGCTATTGCTAGTTTGAGAAATTTATCGTGAACAATTCGATGCATGAATAATATTATGCGTCCAAAATTTACTTACTGCATTTTCATGTAATTTAGTTTGCATCAAAGTTATACTGCGTCAGAAATTTTGATGATCATTGTAGAATATTCATAAATATTTACCTCTCCTGGTTTTGCATTTATTAGCGGTTTTTAACTTGGTAGAATTGTTCTAGCGTTTTTACAGTTTCGTTTGCAACATTTTCGGTGAGGCAAATCATGCAACGTGCATCCGACGGAAGTTAATGCAAATCAGTCAGCTTATTGTGATGAAGTTTGATGCTAGTCTATTGAGCAGTTGATTTACGCGCTTATCACTAAAGTATTGATCTCGCCTATTGGATAGAATAAAATTCGATCTGCAGTTGACTGACAATACCATACTCTAATTTCTGACGAAAGCTTCAGTAGCAAATATAAAGATTCATTCTATGCACAATTTTGACTGAATTTGTTGTTCATATAAAATAAAGAAGGCGCAAATCTAATTTAACTAAACTAAATTTAGGATGTTCGTTTCAAAGTCAGTCTCCCTAAATTAAATGCCTATCTTCATATCTTGCAAGACGCTTTCGCTTCACCCATTTGATATTGTTTTTCTGTAAGTGCTTACGATCCAGCCCAGATAATAGACATGAATGTTGCTCAGGTGTTTGAATGATTTCTATTCAGAGTTAGAAAACTTGCGAGAACCTCTGTCTACGCACGTATTATCGTTATTTGAAGCGCTTTGCTGGATGTTTTTGCTTTTAATTTTGGAATGCTTAAGCTTATGGTAAGTTTTGTGGCTGATATTTTATTTGTGCCAATCGATACAGAGAATGGTCCGTCAACATAAACATGAGATGTACAAAGCGAATAAAGGGGGTACAATTCGGGTAGGAACAGTGAGAAAATAAACAGTGAGAGGGGAACAGTGGGTAATTTTTTTGTCCATTTACACACATCATTTTGTGAATTTTTTTAAATAAAGTTTTTGAACAACAGAAAATGTCAGGGAGTAATAGAGATGATGCACTCTTTCCATTGATGTCGGTTCATTGCCATAGTTGCCAATGTGTCGAGCCATACACTCTCCCCTTCTCTTGCACCCCATCCAGGCAAGCGCGCTCGTCCAATCCTAGCTAGACCAGAAGTGAGCCTTTTCAAGCCACTCTTCCATGTTAGTGGCTGACCGCCAGCCACTTTTTTCCAATCTGTACCGGCTGACGCATAAAGCGCTCGGCGTGGTAACCGTTCGGGTTTCATGCGCAGGACGTGCCCCAACCAGCGACGTCGGTTAATGGCTGTCTGGACGCTAGTGCCGTTGCTTCCTAAGACGCGGCGCCTGACCTCAGAATTGCAAACGTGGTGTTGCCACCGTACGCGAGCAATCCTACGCAAACAACGTTGGTCGAAAACCTCAAGCCTCCTAACATCTTCTAATCGAACTGTCCAGCATTCACTCCCGTATAGCAATACTGTCCTTACCGAGGTGGAATATATCCTTCCTTTAATTCCCAAGCTCAAATCACGTCTTTTCCAGAGACAGGTCAGTTGATGAACGGAAATAAGTCTATGTTAGACTCTATATTTTTCCATCATGACGATTCCAGTTAGATGTGTGCTTCCATTGAACCAACTTGGTGTATCCACATAACACTCTACGGAAAGGTATTATAAGCAAGAACATATCTCAATCTGTTCAATTCTTTTGAAATATTGTGTTGTTAATCAAACATTTTTATCAACATCATGGCTCAAGTTTTAACAACGTGTTCACAATCTAAAGAGGGTGCAATGAGATTTTTTAGACTCAAGCTGATCATATCCACAAATTGGATTAAAAACCGGCCTCTAGCATTTAGTGAGGAATAACTTAATATCGACGAATTCGTCTTCAACGTATTGCTGCTTTTCTGCTTCGATAAAGTACTCTTCGAGTTCTAGAATACTTCATACTCGAAACCTTTATACATGTTCAGTTTGGGAGTAACAATAACTTTGACAAAGTTCTTGCAGATATAAAATACGTGATCGTTAAGCATCATTTAACCGGTATTGAGGTGATATCCAATGGGCAACTGAGACAGGAATCAGGTCAACTACAGCTGTAAGATTACATCAAAGCCTTTGATTGAACATGTGCAGTGGAGAGGTTGTATGTAAGTTGTCGTATGCTCAATATTGAAAAGTCCAGTCTATTTGATGCAACCATCTCTTTTACAGCATGTGCCGGTTACTTAAAAACAGATTCCCAAATTTCAACTGAGCAGATTCGATCGTTTTCCATTCTGACGATGTATGTAGCTGACGCTGTGTTATATTGGTAATGCACTGCTGGCCCAGCCGTGTATTGACTGACTGAAAGAATATCACACAGTATGCAATGTGAAATATTGACACAATATGCACAAATGCATCATGTTGTCGCTCTTTGGACCGGCTAAAATGTGCAAATCCGCATTCTATATTATGTCCATCCATTGGAAGATGATCTGTAGACGAAAAACATTCAGTTTGCCTTTGCGGTCCAGGTTTGGCTGTCATACAACAATGCATACTCGCTCTCAATCATCATTTACATCTTCACATTCCACATTTAGTTGATATAATATTTGTTTTGCTAGTTATCGCGCGTGGTAAACTGCTATTGAAAGGTGTACTGTTCGGTCTCTGTTGACTGTGGATGTTTATCACAATCACAAGACTGTTTTATGCTCCACACAGCTTTTCGAATGACTATACATTTCGATTCGGGAGGAACAATCTCTCATATAGCAGTACTCATCCGACCGGTGACAGTTGAACGCTAACGATGTGGCAGCCGAGAAAAGCGTCTGCTTTTCCGCAGGTTGTAGATGACACGTTACACAGGGACTCCAAAGTGAGCGGTTAAGAGCAAGTTCTTCGTAATATATTGAGCAATGCTTGTGTAAATGAGAGTTGACCAGTAGACACATGCCCGAAGATTCCAACCATGAAGCATACATCACAAGCTTGGACTCCGTGGCTACAAAAGGACATATTATTGCTTGATAACATATACCTTCATGCAACCAAATTTGTAAGCGATTTCCGGAAACTAACGTACGAGAAACGATTGCAAAAACGGAGACTCACTACTCCTCTGCAAAGAAGCATTCGAAGTGATGTGATACTAACATACAAACTATTAAATACCCCACATTATCCTTTAAAACATTTATTCGAATACCGTGAGTCACAACATACACGCGGCCACTTAGAGACACTACAAATCCCTCACTCCCGTATCAGCTGTCTCCGATATTTTTATCGTGTACGTGTCTGTTTCCTTTGGAATGCCCTCCATGAAACTCTTGTCATCGCTCCCAGCGTTCATTCGAAATTTGGATACTTATTTGTTGCGTAACGATTTAACGACACCTGCGTATTGACTCTTGGAAAGTATTCACATGGACTATACTTGACATTACATTTTATACCTTTGTATTGAACGAATATTTACTATGATATGGTAATTGTGAAGCTATGCGCTTTTTGTGACCATAACTCTTTGAATGCACATTGTAAAAACCATCGCTTTTTTTAAGGCGTTGCCAGTGTTTAATATTGAATATTAAATTGATATAAGATGTGATCGCTCTTTTTTATTAATGCATACGATCAAGGAACATACTTAAACGTAGAAGTGAAACAGAAAACTCTGAATTTCCAAAATAATTTTAGACCAACCTTGTCTAATATGTGTCTTTTCATACTGACTTGCAAATAAACGATCCTTAAGTTTATTAAATCCCAAGATTTTAACATAAACAGTCCCCCGAATAGCTCATTATCGAATTCAGCTTCCAGCTGGATGACAATCTCGAAAGTCTCTGTTCTAACCCGGTATGGACATACCGAATTCAGAATAACGAAATAAATTTAAGTTCTACGAACTTCGAACGAAGTTCTGCTGCTGATGTCATCTATCTTGATGACGGAACGTCCAACAAAAACTACACAACCTCGGCTAACACCACCTAAACTCGAGAAAAATTATATGTATCGATAGATTAATCTTCTCTCCACGAGAAGTGAGCCAGCGAAAAATTTAGCACAAACAAGACACTCAATGAAGTAGAGATACTTACTGCATCAATAAAAATCTATCTAGTAATGATTTCATACTGCTTTAAAAAATATCAACCACACTTATTATATTTTATTTCTCCGGATTATTTTCAGAGTAAACAGACTAAGTTATCCTGCCGAAATATGGCAATATATTTTAATACATTCTCATATGGACAAATTCTTGGACGAATTCTTTTCCGAATGTATGTAAACGACTTACCTAAACTAGTTCGCTGTAAAAGCTTGTTATTTGCGGATAACATCAAGCTGTGGACACAAGTACGCACAACTGAGGATTGCAGACAGCTTCAGCTGGACCTCGATGTCTTACAAGACTGGTCAGTTAGAAATTAACTCCCTTCCAATATCATAAAATGTAAGGTATTGACTGGTGGAAGACAATTCGTGTTCTGATACACACTTGGTTCCCATATTCTTGAAAGCACTGACAAGGAGAAGGACTTGGGTGTGTGGGTGAGCAGCACTTTGAAACCGTCACATAACGCCACAGCTGTCTATGAAAAGACGTCACGAGTACTGCTTCTGCTAAAACGCGTGTTCGGGAGTTCACGGAGCAAACCGTTAATCGAATAATTAATACGTACTTGAAGCCAACCATGGAGTATGCGGTTCACGCTTGGTCACCCTGGCTACAGAAGGACATCAGCCTATTGCAGAGAATATATCATCGGACCACCAAGCTCGTACTCGGTTTAAAGTGCAAACAATACGAAGATCGTATTACAAGCCACAATCTCTTAGACTCTCCATACCGTCATCTTAGAGGTGATTTGATTCTTATGTTCAATATACTGCATACCCCCAACCATCCCCTAAATAAACTATTAACACGACTATCACCCCGAACCAGCCGGAGTCACGACTATACAGTACTTATTCCCGAATGGAGACTAAACTGTCGAAGGTATTTTTATTCTGTACGTGTATGCTTTACTGGAACTCCCTACCCTGTAATGTTGCACATTCATCCAACTTGGATATTTTCAAATCGAATTTGGACAATTTCCGGTCGACCAATTCAATCATTAAACCTATATATTTTACATCATAAAAGCTTCGAACTTTGAAAACAGTTTCTGTCCTATTGATTTTTACTTGATTCCTGAACTGCTCAGTAAGCAAACAAATCCCGTTTTACTACCCATGTTATTCGTAATTCCCATATTATTCTGTGGTTTTTGTTAAGTTGTATGCTTTTTAGACCATTAAAATTGAATTGAATATCAGGACATTTAATCACCTTGCAACTAGTTTACGGATGTTACGGGTTTAATTTCATTTTCACGAAATTTGCGGTTGGTTATGAGCGGAAGAACAAACGATATGACGCGCTCACAAATGAATATTTTGTAATGGTTGTGTGTCGATTTTCTCAAGCATGCGAATCGTGTGATGTGAACGTTTTTCGATAAAGTGAGTTAGACAGCAAGTTTCTAAAAATGTGTTCGGCAGGAATTCCATTACCTAAATCCTTCTAAATTTTTGGCTTGTAATGAATTGACAAGATTAATGCGACAAAAATATTTATAATCATGTGATAATCTCATTTAAGATTTTCCGGAAAAAAGGTTTCGTGAGAAATAATTTATCTTCTCGAAACGCATCACGAATATCGTTTCGTTTTAATTGATCGCACAAACTCACATTCAAAGTTTCTCGGATTGTTTGCAAATAGTTCAATTCTGTCACAAACACTTCCATTATCGCAGCCTGCTTTTTCTGTTCCCGTTCCGATAATTCCTGTGTACAGACGGATTTCATCGATCAATCAATAATTTAAAATTCAAATAAATCGAACGATCGGTTATCCGAGTTATTACCCTGGGTCTTTTAGGATTTGGTTCCGTGGATTTAGTTTGCACGGTCAGCAATTGGTCGCAAAGTTTACGGATTGCATTGTCCGTGGGATATCCGTTCTTCGAGTGCTCTAGGATTGTGGGGTTCTCATCTTCTATCAAGATGGTCTTTTTGAAACACTCCACTTCAAGTTTGTCCGCCAGAGTTAACGGTTCGCCTAGCACGTCCGCCACGTAGGTGAACCATGATTTCAACGAGTTGCTGGACGCCTTCATTCAATCAATCAAATAATCGATAATAAAAATATTGTATATAATAATATGTTGATGAATAACAAGAAATAACCAACAACTCTTTTCACACGTGTTACAAACAAGAACCATAAACTCTTATCTATTGGAAAGTAGCTCAATTTGAAACATTAATTAGCTAAACGTTTGTATCGAACAGCGTCAACCAAAGGTTGGCAACATTCGTAGCATTTACCGATTGCTCAAATTCCACGTAAACATGGAATAATTAAACCCTAAAAGATCGAAGACGGTGGGGCTTGAATTGTTACGGAATCTTCGTTTGAATGGAAAATGCATTCAATCAAGTTTGTGAACGAGTTGAGCGACACCAGTACGAGAGTTTCCTAGCGACTTCCGCTGTCGTGCATCATAACAAGCTTTACTCGTCACTCCACATGACAACATAAAGTTTAAGCAAACAGTCCAAGAAGATGCTTACTCCAAGAAAACCACTGAAGACGGTTTTTAGGCATATTATGAAGCGTTACTTGCTCTGCGATATCGCATGTTTAGGACCACAGGCCGAGAACATGAGTTGCACCCTCTTTAGAAAGATAAATTTTCAGCTTCGTCAACTGCTTACATAGCATGACTGTTCGACTACCATCGGGTGAGGGGTTGCCAGATAATCCGTTTCTGAATTCCATGTTTTGGCTACCGTGAAACCGACCCAGCCAAGTTTGCTTCTCTATATCAACATCACGACCGAATAGCTTATTACGCGAGGTGATTGTTGTAAAAGTGTTAGATATTTTTTCGAGTGAATATGGGTGACGCCTAAAAATATCGTTACGTTTTTTAATGTCATTTTATTGGCAAGTGTTGATTGAAGTAGTTGAGGTAGGATATTTGTGTGCTGCTATACATTGAACCAAAATAATTGCAATAATAAAAATGAATACAAAGAGCTATGTGAAAAGATGTGAACAAATACAGTGGAAATTAAATTAAGTGGTTGAAGAATCAAGCAAAATGGGAAAAATGGAAAGGGAGAGCTACAAAATTGCTAAACGAATCAAGGACAGTTCTGCACAGAACAGAATCAAAAAGCAATCTATTATATAACCCGCAACATAAAATCACCACATTCTGATCTGTGAATATTAATCAAAATAGCACTCCTGCTTTCTAACTATCGAATTATCTATCTATCTATCTATCTATCTATCTATCTATCTATCTATCTATCTATCTATCTATCTATCTATCTATCTTTCTATCTATCTATCTATCTATCTATCTATCTCATTTATCTATTTATCTATCTATCTATCTATCTAT